>PVIC010038579.1:0-17534 GCA_004025085.1 Thryonomys swinderianus
CAGGGTCTGGCTTTGTAGTTCAGGCTGGCCCTGAGCTCACTATGGTGCCCAGGCAAGCCGCCGCGAACTCAGCAATCCTCCTGTCTCTGCCTCCCGAGTGCTGGGATTACAGGCGTGAGCCACCACGTCCGGCATTGTGGTATGCGGTGTTGATTGTTGGTGGGCGTGTCTCCACGCCCAGCATTATATGTGGTTACCGAGGATGGAACTCAGGACTTTGCTCTTGCGAGGCAGGCGCTGGAACCACTGAGCTAACCCTCCGGCCCAAGAAAAGCATTCTTGTCAATGTGAACATCTGTTAATTTTTGTGGAAGATGTGACCACTATCTGCCTTGTCCACACTCTGCAGTGCTTCTGAAGGCTCAAGACAGTTCTCCTGCGCCCTCTCGTGGCGATCATCCGCAGAGCACTTTTCCAGAAAGTGGATGTTGTCCCTCTTTTTCTCATCATAAAATTTTAATATTTGCTTCTGTGATCTATGAGAGTTGTATTCTGTTTGGTCACTTTGTTTAAATGTAAATCTCTAAAACAAACTTTTGTAAATTTAAGGTGGAATTTCAGTGTTGGCCACTTTGAACTTCGGTATATTCCAGACATGGAAACTAGAGCCGGATTTATTGAAAGCACCTTTAAGCCCAGTGAAAACAAAGAAGAGTCTAAAATCATTTCAGATGTGGAAGAACAGGAAGCTACCATGCTGGACACGGTTATAAAGGTCTCAGTTGCTGACTGGAAGGTCATGGCGTTCAGTAAGAAGGGAGGACATCTGGAGTGGGAATACCAGGTACAGAAGACCCCTGAGAACTTACAGATGTGACTCTTTCTCTCCCAGTTTGTCCACACTTCCTGCTGGAGAGAGATGGCTGCTGTGTTGGAGTCTTCACTTAACTCTCTATGCCTTAAGATATCTGTGATTTTTAAGTTTAATTTTTAATTTTTAATTTTTTAATTTCCCTTTCCCCTAAGTGGTATTTTATAAGTTGAAACTACATACATGCTGTATTTAAGATCTGCCTTTCTATTTTTGTGTAGTTTTGTACTCCAATTGCATCTGCCTGGTTACTTAGGGATGGAAAAGTCATCCCCATCAGTCTTTTTGATGACACAAGTTACGGGTCTAATGAGGAAGTTTTGGAAGATGAAGAAGACATTGTAGAAGCTGCTCGAGGAGCAACGGAGAACAGCGTGTACTTGGGTGAGCAGATTTCTCTTCCCTAGTGCTAGTGCACACTGATATCCGCAATGTGTTCTTGTATCTTTCCTTCCTACTTTGGTGGTGCCTATTGTAGTTATGATTCCTGAATATGTTGTCTGATTTGCGTTCCTTTAAGATTCTGGTTCCTACCATTATTCCACTGGTCCAGTTCTGAATTTTTTTTTTTTTTTCTCGAGACAGGGTCTTGCTTTGTAGTTCAGGCTGGCCCTGAGCTCACTATGTAGCCCAAGCAAGCTTCAAACTCAGCACTCCTCCTGCCTCTGCCTCCCGAGTGCTGGGATTACAGGCATGAGCCACTGTGCCCAGCTTGAAATGTTTAATTACTACAGTATATTCTTTTCATTTGAGGCCTTTATTAGACTTAGACTGTTCTCATTATAGTATCACCTAAAAATGGCTTACATACCTGCCAAGTCTCTATCTCCTTCTTATTTGTATTTTTATTCAGATCTCTGTTAGTTTGCTATCCTCTTAAAGACTGGGTCTTTTTTTTTTTTTTTTCTCAAAGAATCTGTACAACAGATCTGAAAAATAAAATTCTGGTGTCCTGAAAATGCTTACTATAATAAAACATTTAAAATCTTGAATTACTTGAATTACATAATTTGAGTCAGTAAGTTCTTTAAAAATTATGTAAACTGTCATGTACTTTCCAGTGAAAAGCAGGATTTAGAGTGTCACATGCTTTGTGTAGTATTTGATTTTTTTTTTTTTTTTTTGAGACAGGGTCTCGCTTTTGTAGTTCAGGCTGGCTCTGAGCTCACTATGTAGCCTAGGCAAGCTTCGAACTCAGCAATCCTCCTGTCTCTGCCTCCTGAGTGCTAGGATTACAGGCGTGAGCCACCACGCCCGGCACTGCGTTCTGTGGTATTGATTGTTGGTGGGTGTGAGTCTCTACGCCCAGCATTGTATGTGGTTTCCGGGGATCGAACTCAGGACCTTGCACTTGCGAGGCAGGCGCCAGACCCACTGAGCTAACCCTCTGGCCCTAGTATTTGAATTTTTAACTTTAATTTGATGTTATAGGCATTCAGATGAAATCAGGTGTGTTCAGGCTGGTATGGCTGTAGACAGATTATAGGCATAGACAGATTATAGATCAGGTAAACCTTAAGAGGGAAGTTATTTTAGTATGCTATTTATTTTATGAGAGTACAATAACTTAAAATTTTGGATTTTTCTCTTGAAATAGTTTTCCTGGCTAGTTGTAGTGGTACAGGCCTATAATCCTAGCATTTGAGAGGCTGAGGCAGGAGGATTGTCATGAGTTCAATGCCAGTGTGGGCTACAGAGTAAGGTCCTGTCCCCCCCCCAAAAAAAGGAAAAAAACATTCCTGTGATTATTGAAAATATGCTGTTTTTCATATTCAGCATTGTATTGGCTATTTGTACTTTTTCTCTCAGCCAGTCAGAGTAGAGTGTATCAGGTGTCTTTGAAAAAAGCTATGTGCTGTTTAAATAACTAGAATCAATCTAATTGTATTAAGTCAAAATGAACCTTTTAAAAAGTGTCCCTGACTGATTGAAAGTGTCCGGTTGATTCAGGAATGTATCGAGGTCAATTGTACCTGCAGTCATCAGTCAGAATTTCCGAAAAGTTTCCTACCAGCCCCAAGGCCTTGGAATCGAGTGAAAATGCAATTATCCCCTTGCCAATCATCAAATGGAAGCCCCTAATTCGTAAGTGAATTAAAAACTTTGTAAATGCTGTTGCAGTGTTTAGAAGCCTAATTTTGTCTTCACCCTAATTTTAAATATTTCAGAGATTATAATTATTATATGCTTTGTATCTCACCAAAAACTTGGGAAAGTATTTCAGGTGTTAGTAATACATTTTAATTTCTTTATATCTAGAGCATTCATTATTAGTAAAAGCAGTGATTTCATAGAAATAAATGTTAATAAACTTTTTCTATGCAACTTAGAAAACCCTTTAACTATTCATTGGCCATGACAAAGTAACATTTAGCTCTTAATGTAGGGGCCAGGGATTTAGCTCAAGTGGTACTGCGCCTACTATGGAAGCTTGAGGGAAAGAGTTTGATTCCGGTAGCAGGGAAAAAAAAATTCAAACAAAACAAAAAACAAAAGCTCTTATTTATTTAAGAATATCTAGGTTTAAAAAAAACCCAGCTGATTATTACATCATATACTTTGACACAGAGGACCTCTTTAAATATCTTCATGTATTTTTTTGGTTTTTTTGAGACAAGGTCTCGCTTTGTAGTTCAGGCTGGCCCTGAGCTCACGTTGTAGCCCAGGCAAGCCTCGAACTTAGCAATCCTCCTGCCTCTGCCTCCCTGGGGTTACAGGCGTGAGCCACCACGCCCGGCACTGTGGTTATGTGGGTATTGATGGCTGGTGGGCGTGAGTCACCACGCCCAGCATTGTATGTGGTTACCAGGATTGAACTCAGGACCTTGCACTTGCAAGGCAGGTGCCTAAACCACTGAGCTAAATCTCCGGCCCTTTTGTATTTTTTTTTAACTGTACATGTGACACTATATTGTAATTGCTTCTGTAAATGATCCCTATTCTGATTAAGACCGAACTTTCCAGGGAGGGGAGCCTTGGGCCATTTATTTGACTTACATAATTGCCTTGAAATGGGTCTGAAACTCAGTTTGTTTAGTGAATGAACATGTGCATTTGTGTTAAGTCATAGCCGTTGATATTTTATCGTTTTCTTCTAGATTCTCCTTCCAGAACTCCGGTCTTGGTAGGGTCTGATGAATTTGACAAGTGTCTCAGTAACGATAAGTTTTCTCATGAAGAATATAGCAATGGCGCGCTTTCAATCTTACAGTATCCGTACGGTAAGTGTGGTCATGTAGTGGCAAAGAGAACTTGAAAGTACTTAAAGACTCAGGATTTGGGATAAATAGGAATGTTATTTGCTAGCAAAGAATGAGTCACAAGGGATAGAAGTCCCTCCCTGACTGACCAAACTTGTCAGTTTTCTAGCCAGTTTTATAGATAATGGAGAGGTGTGACATTTGGTTTGAAGACCACACATTTCACTTGCACATCTGCAAATGGGCTAGCCCGACTTTATCAGGGTTTAGCTGGTTACCATGGTTATAAGTAGGTTACTTCTGAATTCAGGGAAAGTGACATTTCTAGCAGGAAGATTTATGGGGGAGGGGAGGGAGCAGGACGGTCACCATCTGGTAACGGGCAGGAGTTACATGTAGGAGTAAAGCAGCTAGCAGGCTACAGTGGAAAGTTGACTTAACAATATTAGCAAACAGTTTTACAAAATAAAAGGAGAGACTACTAATCCTAGGAACAACATCTTACTAAGGTAGTCCTTCGTTTGAGGACTTTACAATTTCATAACCTGTGACAGTCACTCCTAGATTGAATATGCTGAGGTTGGGGCCAGGAGTAGTGATAAATTCCTGTAATCCGAGTACTAGGGAGGTTGAGATAGAAGATTTTGAGGTTAAGGCTTGCCCAGGATACACAGGGAGCCTTTGTCTAAAAAAAAGAAAATGCTGTTTTGTTTGTCTTACTTAATTACTTGAAACTAATTAACAGAACGTAAATGAAAGGAGATTGATAAAGAACATTTCAGGGTCATGTTGTGAGTGGTGAATAAGCATAGGAGCTCCAGAATCAGACAACCAGAGTTCAGGCCCCAGTTTCCCCACAGACTGAATTGTATAGTCCTGACTTCCGGTTCAGTTCCTCTGTGAAACAAGGACGGTCTTCTGAAAATCTGTTCCCCGGGCTCTTGTGAGGTCTGAGCAGTATGTGTCAAGTCTCAGCCTTGTGCCCTGATATGGGCAAAAACTAGACTTCTCATCAGTTACTCTAGATGCTAGTGGTAGAAAATTACCATAGAGGGCCAGAGATTTAGCTCAGTGTTCCAGCTCCTGCCTAGCAAGTGCAAGGTCCCTGGTTCAATCTGGTAACCACATATAACAATACCGGGCTGGTGACTCACGCCCACCAGCAGTCAGTACCACATATCAGAGTGCCGGGCATGGGGGCTCACGCCTGTAATCCCATCACTTGGGAGGCAGAGGCAGGAGGATTGCTATGAGTTGAAGGCTTGCCTGGGCTACATAGTGAGCTCAGGGCCAGCCTGAACTACAAAGTAAGACCCTGTCTCAGAAAAGAAAAAATTACTGTTGAACCTAAATAGATTCACACACACACACACGGAAGGCTGTGAACTAGAAATAGGTGTTACCCCCAGTTGATCAGAAATCAAGGGAAGACAATTGTGTAGTCTTCCCCTGTATAGGACAAAGTACAAGACAAAGAAGGCCAATTTCTGAAAAAAATTCATTTTTACAGCCTAAGTTACACCAAAGAGGGTGATGAATATGGTTTCCTGAAGCTGTAAAGAATTGTTTATGAAATGCCGGGCTTGGTGGCTCAAGCCTGTAATCCCAGCACTTGGGAGGCAGAGGCAGGAGGATTGCTGAGGTCGAGGCTTGCCTGGGCTACATGGTGAGCTTAGGGCCAGCCTGAACTACAAAGCGAGACCCTGTCTCAAAAAAAGAAAGATAAAACTTGGTACTTTATGACTCCAGATAAAATATTAAGAAGATTGAGTATTTGTTACATATATAAAAGATGGAGTTAATTATCAGTGAAGGAATGAGTGAGGTGGTCCTTACATTTTTTTCTAGTTTTATGACTGAATCCATTGTATAAAGAAAATGTAAGATGTTTATGTTACAAAGGAAAAATCTTAAGAAAAAGGGAAAGAAAGATGCTTGAAATGCATTACAGAAGAGAAATATTACATACAGAATATTTAAATAATATTGAGTTATTTTTATAAGTCTTAGAAAGATAATTTTTTTTTCTTTTTTTTGGAGATAGGGTCTCACTTTGTAGTTCAGTCTGACCCTGAGCTCATGATGTAACCCAGGCAAGCCTCGACCTCAGCAGTTCTCCTGCTTCTGCCTGCCCAGTGCTGGGATGACAGGCATGACCCACCATGCCCTGCACTGTGGTGTGTGGTACTGATTGCTGGTGGGCGTGAGTCACCACACATATTGTTGTATGTGGTTACCGGGGATCACACCAGGAACCTTGCACTTGCTAGGCAGGCACCAGAACCACTGAGCTAAATCTCTGGCCCAGGAAAATAGATAATTTTAACAATTAAAGATGAACCTATTTTGGTCTATGCTTAAATAAAAAGCAAAGCCCTTTCCATGTTTGTTTTCAAAGATAACGGTTATTATCTACCATACTACAAGAGGGACAGGAACAAACGGAGCACACAGATCACAGTCCGATTCTTCGACAACCCAAATTACAAGACCATCCGCAAAAAGGACCCTGTTCTCCTCCTACATTGGTGGAAAGAAATAGTTGGAACCATTCTGTTTTGTATCATGGCGACAACTTTCATTGTGCGCCGACTTTTCCATCCTCAGCCTCACAGAGTAAGACATTTTATAAATCTGATGTTTTTCAAATTCTTGCAGGTATAGAAGAGTTATATGGTGGAGGGTGGGGTAGACATCAACCTTGAGTTTCACTGCAAAATCATAGCTGCCTAAACAGCCGTGCACCACTTACTGATGGGGACGTGTGTACTGAGCAGTGTGTCATTGTGCAGAGTCAGGACTGTGCAGGTCACCTCAGCTACCTACAGCGTGTGCTGTCAGCAGTGCAATATGATGGTATTCGTGTATCCACATGTAGGAAAGCACAGTAAAAATCTAGGATATTGGTATTTTTCTCCTCCATTATAATCTTGTTTTTTGTTTTGTTTTGGTTTTTTGGGATAGAGTCTCACTTGTAGTTCAGGCTGGCCTTGAGCTCATTATGTAGTCTAGGCTAGCCTCAAACTCACAGCAGTCCTCCTGCCTCTGCTTCCTGAGTGCTGGGATTACAGGCGTGAGCCACCATACCCAGCATTGTGGAATGTGGCACTGATTGCTGGTGGGCGTGAATCACCAGGCGCAGTGTTGTTGTACGTTGTTATCCGGGATAGAACCAGAGACCCTGCACTTGCTAGGCAGGCACGAAAACCACTGAGCTAACTCTCCGGCTCCCTCCATTATAATCGTATGGGGCCACCCTTGTGTACAGGAGATGTGGTTAATTGAAATGTCATTATGTGAGGGTGACTGAGGTCCCATTCCCACTGCCTCTCCTTCTGGGCACCCTCAGCTCCTCCCCATCACCCACAGGAACTGCTCCTGCCTGAGTGTTACATGAGCTTTTTGTGAAACGTAGTGGACATTTCCAGCTCTAACCTACCTGACTCTCTGTAAGTGACACCTTCAAACACCTCTCCCAGACCTTCCCTGCCATCTTGGTCCCCGGCTCCCCTGTCTCCTTGTGCTTCTCATGGATCCCTCAGGACCTCGTCCTCCTCAGCCTCTCCCAGGCACATGAGAGGTCACGGGCTTCACTCTCCCTGTCACTCCCCGGACAGCCTCCCCACTTGCCCGACTTTAGTCATCTTATAAACGGTTTCCAAGTCCTTTTCCCTGGACCAGTTGGTAGGAGCCGTCTACATACCTCAGATGGCTTCTCGCTTCGTTCCATCCCCAGGGTGTCCTGCAGTCTCTTCTCTCCGTGACAGGCGCTGCCAGGCTCAGCCATCAGAGCCAGGGTCACTGCTCTCCCTCATCCGTCACCCGACCTGTCAGATTCTCGCACCTCTGTCGTCTTTTCCTTTTCCACTTTCCACTTCCCAGTACAAATGCCACTGGGTCTCTCTTGAGTTACTACATAGCTTCCTGCTGGTCTCCGTGTCCATGTCCTGGCTTAACCCCCTCCCCTAACCAGCTCTCGCTGTTTGTCTTGTTGTTTTAAGGATAGAGTCCATCCTTCTTCAGACATGGTGTGGCTCTGAAAGAGCTGTGTGCATCTCCTTACCCACCTCACTCACCCCTACCCCTTCCTCCCTTCGTGCTGGTCTCAGCCACTGGGCTGAACATCTCTCAGTCCCTCATGTAGATCACACACCTTTCTTTCCTTTTTGATGTTTTAAGACAGGTCTGTCTGTGTAGTCCAGGCTGGACTTGAATATATAGCAGTCTTCCTGCCTCAGCTTCCTGAATGCTGGGATTACAGGTACGCGCCACTGTGGCCCAGTTTAGGTTACACTGTCCTTAAAGATCCTGATGGTCCTCATTCCTCTCTGACTTCAGCTTTGAACTCTGTCCCTAACTCTCCTCCCTTCCCTACCTCATAACTAACACCCACATATCTTTAAGTTGGAAATTAGCCATTGTTTTGCTTGGGAGGTCTTCCTTCACCCCCTCGTCTGCGTCAGAACTCCTGTCCTGCCCTGACTAACAAGGGCCGTAGGAAGCTGATGTCTCTCCACACACACTGAGAACAGAGGCCAGTCAGTTCATCTCCATCCCTCATGCTCAGACAGGGCCTCCCACCTCATCTGAGCTGTGAAGGTTTGTTAAAACACTCAGCGACTGAATACATGGACTGCAGTACTCTATTTGACCTGAAAATCTTTAGAAAATATTGGTGAAACAGCATTGCCAAATCCATTTCCTATCATCTGAAGAACCTGTAAAGTGTCTGCAGAATTAGTTGGGGAAGAAACTACTCTAATTTTGCCTAAAAGTCTGAATTCATACATGCACATGGGCTTCCTCTTTCTAGCTATTTGTGTATTGTGCTTGGTCAGTACAGGTGGCATACCCACACAATAAAGAGCCAAAATCCCCTCCAAGATTAAAAGAATAGCACTGGGAAAATAAACTTTTTATATGTTTTGGTTCTATAATGGATTGATTTTCCCTAATACAGTTTATTTTTCAGTGCAACATTATAGATTGTTACCTAGCGTTAATTGAGCTTTGTATAGGTAGTGATTTTGTTTTGTGCCTTAGCAGCAAAGGAAGGAGTCAGAAACTCAGTGTCAAACTGAAAATAAATATGATTCTGCGAGAGGTGAAGCCAGTGACAGTAGCTGGAGTGACATCAAGAGCTCCGGATATGTCTCACGGTAAGAGTCTCATGACATATCATCTCTTCTGAGTGTGACCATTTGCATCAAAGAAGTGACCGGTAAACTCAGGTCTCTTTTTTTTTTTTTTTTTTTTTTTTTTTTGAGACAGGGTCTAGCTTTGTAGTTAAGGCTGGCGTTCAGCTCACTATGTAGCCCGGGCAAGCCTTGAACTCAGCAGTCCTCCTGCCTCTGCCTCCTGAGTGCTGGCATTACAGGCGTGAGCCTCCACGCCTGGCACTGTGGTATGTGGTATTGATGGCTGGTGGGCGTGAGTCACCACGCCCAGCATTGTATGAACTCAGGGCCTTGTGCTTGTGAGGCAGGCGCTGGGACCACTGAGCTAAATCTCCGGCCCCAGATCTCTCTTTAATATGTGAACATCTATGCAGATAAAGCAGCCTCAAACTCAGGCAGCTTAAATTTATTAAAAATGCTAATGTAGGGCTGGAGGGTTAGCTCAGTGGTTTCGGTGCCTGCCTTGCAAGTGCAAGGTCCTGAGTTCAATCCCCGGTAAGCACATACAATGCTGGGCGTGGAGACTCACACCCACCAGCCATCAGTACCACACAGCACAGTGCCAGGTGTGGCTCATGCCTGTCATCCCAACACTCGGGAGGCAGAGGCAGGAGGATTGCTGAGTTCCAGGCTTGCCTGGGCTACATAGTGAGCTCAGGGCCAGCCTGGACTACAAAGCGAGACCCTGCCTCAAAAAAAAAAAAATGCTAATGTACCCTAAGAGGAATAAAAATACAGTGTTACAGTAGTTTAGAATTTCAGCCATCAAATTAAGTTCTTATTTGTTTAACTTAATAATTTAAGGTCTGCCACATATTGGAATTATCTTTGATAGTGTCAAATAATAATTCTTATATTTACTTATTAATACATTCCTTAACACTCAGCTGTTTATTTCAGCTTTTATTCTTTGTGGAATGGAAGCACTAATAGAACAGATGATACTCAAAAGTGGGAGAGAAATGGGTTAGCAAAAGAAGGTGATTTGAAAATAAAAGTAGAGAAACTGATACTCTCCTAAGTACACAGTGTCACCTTTGATGCTGTGTGATAGAGGAAATGATGCTATGGTTTATTTTTCTTGTTTCATAGATTATAGCTGCTTTTTTTTTTTTTAAGACAGAGTCTTTGTAGTTCTAGTTGGCCCTGCGCTCACTATGTAGCCCAGGCAAGCCTCGAACTCAGCAATCCTCCTGCCTCTGCCTCCCAAGTGCTGGGATTACAGGCATGAGTCACACACCCAGCACTGTGGTGTGTGATACTGATTCCTGGTGGGTGTGAGTCACCACACCTGGTATTCTTGTATGTAGTTACTGAAGTTGAACCAGGGACCTTGTGCTTGCTAGGCAGGTGCTGGAACCACTGAGCTAAATCTCTAGCCCTGCTTTTGTTTTTTTAATAGCATACATTACTGCTTAATGCAGCAATGGTATTGGTTTTATGATAGAAAAGACCAAAAACTGGTGGTTGTATGGCTTAGTTGGGGCTCTCAGTTTGTCATACCAGCTACAGCAGGATAGCAGGGGACAGGTATAAACCCATTGGATGTCACGAGCAAAACAGAATCTACAAGGTGACAGATGAATTATGAAGGCTACGTTGCATTCTCTCCTGGATGCCTCCATGGCTGTCAGCCTAAGCATGCACAAGACGGAAGGATGGGAACTTGGCTCCCTTCAGCGGTGAGCCTAGTTCTTGTTCTTCGGTGCGTTCTCTGACCAGCTCAGTGCAGGATGATGTCTTAGACTTTGGAAGAGACTGAAAGCCGGGACCTGCCTTGGGGAATATGTGAGAGACGTGTAAGAAGGTGTGATACTGAGAAAAATAGAAACATAAGGGCTGGAGATTTAGCTCAGTGGTTCCAGCGCCTGCGTAGCAAGCACAAGGTCCCTAGTTGGATCCTGGTAACAGCATACAGCAATACCTGTCGTGGTGACTAACACCCACTAGCAATCAGTACCACACACCACAGTGCCAGGCGTGGTGGCTCACACCTGTAATCCCAGCACTGGGTAGTCAGAGTGTAGGATTGCTGAGTTCAAGGCTTGCCTGGGCTACATAGTAAGCCCAGGGCCAGCCTAAACTACAAAAATGACACCCTATCTCAAAAAAAAAAAAAAAAAAAACAGAAACATGAGGAAAAACAGCCATGAACTAAGCAGTAAATCTGGTTGTGAGGATCTAAGAAGGCACCCTAAAGGAGATCACATGTGACTTGATAATCTCCAGTGCTGAGTGTTAGGACGGCTGGAGTTGGGGAGGAGGACACGACTTCATGAACAAAGATGGGCTTGCAGGGCTGATGTCCAGATTAACAAGTAATTCCCAATTAAATTAGAATACCGCACTCTCAATTGGAATTCATCTTAAGTCAATTTCTCCTTCACTTTCTTTACTGTGAGAAGTCCAGCTATGGTTGTTAAGATTCCTATAAAGATACCACCTCATAATTAAGTGCTCCTTTTACATCTCGCCACTATGAAGAACGTGGATTCTGGGTTCCATCATGAATCCAGCTGCTGGCTTTGGCATCTGTCAGGCTGGGGCCTGAAGGAGCTGGTGCCCCTGTGAACGAGGTCCACAGAGGGTGTGATAGAGGGAAAAAAATCTTTGTCTCCAGGCAGAGCACGTGACATGTTGGGACCTCTTGCATTTAGGGAGGCAGATTTGACCTGCAGGGCTATTTTAGGAATGTAGATCAGTACTCCTCTCTTCCCCGGGAAGTTGATTAGCCCCAAGAGGGTTGCAGTCTATTGTTTCCCCTTTTTAACTCGGGTCTCCGACCAGCTGAGGCAGCTGCTAAGTGAGTGTGCACGTGCAGCTCACAGAGTACTAGACTCGCCTTTCTAAGAGTCACCACAGAGCATCTCACGTAGCTCTCCCAGGTGGTTGGAATCATTCCCACATTTACTAACACACACGGTTAGTTGACAGACATTTGTCAGACCTCTGATTTAGACAGAAAAACCAAAGTGCTTAAGGGTCCCCAGGGTACAGTAGTGGTGAGACAAGCACCCTGCATCCAAATAATGGCGAAATACTGAGAGTAAGACTAATAGTTCAGAGTTCTGTGTGCCCAGTGCTATAGCAGTGTTAAGAGCAGGAAGCTTTACAGAGGTCAGGAGGTGAAGGGGATAAGGAGAGAACAGGGTTCTGGTAACTGCACAGACCCTTGGAGTAAAGCTGCAGGGAGGAGACAGCGCCCTGTGGAACAGAAGAACGAGCACAGGGCCTGGAGGCTGCAGTGCGGGGCTCAGGGAGGGGCAGGTGGAACTTGCAGGATCTGCAGAGGTAGAAGGCGGTGAGTCACCTGTGCACACACCCTCTGCATGCTCGGGAAGCAGCCCCACCAGCATCCACTTTGTTTCCTAGAAGGACTTTTGGCTAAAACACTTATGAAATATAATAGAATTAATTAAATTTCCCCATCAAATTTGCAAGTAGTAAAATAGGATTGCATTTTTAATTGAGTACAAAATGCTGTAAAAAGTAAAAGGGTGAGAATTAAGTATTAACATTAATATTTTGGTGTATGTAGAAGATATTGGGGAGGACAGATTGGTAATACCGTGACTATAACAACAGATGCTTAACAAGTAATTCCCAATTAAACAAAACGTTTTTATTTTTAATTTTTTTCCTAGGGAACAATAGGTTTGCTCCATGTATACAAATAAGAACTAAGAATGTAATTAATAGAATTCAAAACATACTCTTTATCAAAATAAGTTCTGAGTTTACTAAGTTTATACATTGTACATATAATAATGTAAGATTAAACAAAATTATAAAACTATTATAAGCTTTTATAAACTTACTTTCCCCCCTCCCTCCCCCCCTTTAGATACCTAACAGATTTTGAACCAATTCAGTGCATGGGTCGAGGTGGCTTTGGAGTTGTCTTTGAAGCTAGAAACAAAGTAGATGACTGCAATTATGCTATTAAGAGGATACGACTGCCCAACAGGTAACGGAGATCCTTGAGTAAACTTGGCATTCACACTAGATGATCTAATCCTATGGCATAATGTCGTTCTTACACTCTGAAATCACTCTAAAGAACATTGTTTCTAACCTGCCAAACACCAGGACCCTAGTGCTACCAAGTAACTTTGCTGTCTGAATATTCTCTCATATATATATATATATATATATATATATATATGACAATATTATATATATTGCCTACAAATAAATAATATATATAAAAATAAAACTTTGTGTGTTTTTTTTTGTTTTGTTTTGGTTTTTTTTTTGGAGACAGTGCCTCTTTGTAGTTCAGGCTGGCCCTGAGCTCACTATGTAGCCCAGGCAAGCCTTGAACTTAGCAGTCCTCCTGCCTCTACCTCCCAAGTTCTAGGAATACAAGCATGAACCCCCACACTCAGCATTGTGTTATGTGGCACTGGTTGGTGGTGGGCATGAGTCACCACAGCTGGAATTGTTGAATGTAGTTACTAGGGATTGAATCAGGGACCTTGTGCTTGCTAGGCAGGCACCAGAACCGCTGAGCTAAATCCCCAGCTCTGTGTGTACTTTTAAAATATGATCTTGTTTTAGATTATTAACGATTCAAGAGTTTCCTATAAGGATATATAATAACTATAGACCAGTAAATTGCAACTTTAAAAAAAAACATTCTAGTTATTATAGTAAATAAAAGTATTAAAAACTATTGATGCTGGGTGTTAAAAGTACATCCTTGTAATCCCCGCTATTTGAGAGACTGAGGCAGAAAGATTGCAAGTTAGAGGCCAGCCTGGGCAATTTAGTGATACCTTGTCTCAAAATAAGATTTTTAAAGGGCTGGGATTATAGTTCAGTGCTCCCTGTGTTCAGTCCCCCATAAGGAGGTTGTAGTTTGATACTCCTTGGGTTTAATTCCCCCATGCCATACAAAGCAAACAAACTATTGATAGTCTTTCTACACTGTAATAACCACTGTTAAGCCCTGCCTTTGATTTTTTTTTCTTGGTCATAGATTTACCAGATACTAATGTTTTATCTGTTAAATACAGTTTTTTCTGTTGCTTGTCAGCATTTTCCATGGATTTTAAGATATTTTATTGAAATACTAAAATGCACTAAAAGTATGGCTTAGTAATAGTTCATTCAGCATATTATCATCTTCAAATATTTCTTTTTTTTTTTTTTTCTTTTTGAGACAGGGTCTCGCTTTGTAGTTCAGGCTGGCCCTCAGCTCACTATGTAGCCCAGGCAAGCCTCCAACTCAGCAATCCTGCTTCTGCCTCCCAAGTGCTGGGATTACAGGCATGAGCCACAACGCCCGGCACTGTGGTATGTGGTATTGATGGCTGGTGGGTGTGAGTCACCATGCCCAGCATTGTATGTGGTTACCGGGATCAAACTCAGGGCCTTGCTCTTTCGAGGCAGGCGCTGGAACCACTGATCTAAATCTCTGGCCCCTTCAAATATTTCTTAATGTTAAGCAATTTAGTTGCTGACATTTTGGTAATTTAAGTCTTGCATTATTCACCTTTTGGATACATTTTTTATCATGTGTATTTGTATACATTTTTGATCACACGTTTTACCTTAGGGTAGATTCCTAGAAGTGGAATTTCTGGCCCAGAATAGTATATTCCTAAAGTTGATGGTCTTTCAGTAATATCTTCCTTTCCATTTCTGTAAAAGTTTCTTACTGATCCTTGATTGCTGGCCAGTCCTTACTGTTTTCTTTTGATAAATAACTTTTGAGTGGTTTAAATGTTTCTCTTGGATAGAATATCAAAATTAGGCAACAGATCTTCTCTAAGAAGCCTGTAACTTGTCAGTGCTTGTGTGTGTGTGTGTGTGTGTGTGTGTGTGTGTGTGTGTGTGTATAAAAGAAAGATCATAACCTGCTCTTATCCTCATCAGCAGTGCTGCACAAAGTGGCAGATGTAGCTGAGGGTGGTCCAGGACATCGAGCTTTAGGAGGTGGTGACGTTGGCTCTGGGTATACAGAGTGGCCTTCCTTATGTGGACAGCTGTGGAGGGGAGAGTGGCCATGTACAGGAAATGGCCTGAATAGAGGCTCTTGGCCAGTTCTTGAGATGGTTCTGGGAAGGGTGAGGCACTGTGTGTGCAGCAGGAAAGATGGAGAGGGCATGGAAAGGGTCCATTGCAGCACCTTAGATGCCAACCTAAGGAGTTCAGGTTTTATTTGGTAGCTTTGGTCTTCAAATAGAAATGTGACTTGATCAAAGGGAGGGGACACTAGCCATGTGCACTAGCCATGTGCATGGCTGATCTGAGAAAACGACAGGAGTTGAGAATGTTGAGAGGTTGCCCTACCAGAGTTCAGTCTCAAGATAGGAAGGGAAAGGAGGGGCCCATAGGATTGGATAACTGAATGTAGGGTTCCAAAAATTGGAAATTTTAAAAAATGGACCAGGATCCTTAGATTAGGAGTAAAGATCTTATGGCTTGTGTCTAGATGTCCCTCCCAATGCCTTGTGCAGTCAAAAGTGGGGGCTTTTTCAAAGGTAGCTGGATTAGGTGTAATTAATTCATGGTGCAACACTAATTGCTAAGATTATGGGTCTGTGATTACTGAATCAGTGCACAGATTGGTTTGGAAATCCTAATCCCAGTAGCCTAGAAAGAGTAAAAAATAGGAAGAACCTGCTAGGTTTCCTCTCTTGCTTTGCTGTCTTCTGCCCACCATGAACTATTTTTACTCTGCAGTGCCTGCGTGCCACACCACTCTGACTTGCAGCAGCTATTTATGGACTGAAACTTCTATAAACTGTGATCTAAATGAATCTTTCTCCCTTTAACTTTGGGTGTTAGGTATTTTGTCTCAGCAAAGAGCGAAGAGCAACTAAAACAGAAGGAAACACTAATAACGAAGCACAAAAGGAAAAAGAGTAGCTGACATTCTCCCAGGGAGGGAAAAGGATACGATATATTTGTTATTTGAATGATGGGAGAGTAAATCTGTCAAAAAGGCTGTCAGAGTTAAAAGTAAAATCCAGTTGCTTTTCTTTTATATACTTGTTTATTGATATATTGTGCTTGGGGGTATTTATGCACTCATTGCAGAGTGACCTGTTTAGGCTTTGTATATTTATTGGCTATGTATTTGTGTTTGTATATGTAGACATTGGTGTCAGATAGTGCACATGTGGCTTTTATTCTCCTGAGCAAAGTGGGGTATCCCAGGCAGGCTGTTACACGTAAGTAAGTATGAATAAATACCTGTGTTTTGCACACAAACATTTATTTGATTGTGTACATTTTCTGGTTGCTCCATCCACATATTTTTCATGTATGTTTTTAATGTGTAAGTATTTTATCAGACAAGGCTAGTCTGTGAAGGAGGTCACGCCGAGCTTAGCCTGACATGAATGAACTAGAAGGCATCTAGATACCTCGCAGGGTTGCCAGCCTCCTGGAGGCTCTCCAGTCCCCCTTCAGTGTCTCTGGGCAGCTTCTGTAACAGTGTGTGGAGGTCAGGGTTGTGTCATATATACATCCTCTTGGGATGGTCTTTGTCACCCTGAGACAGGATGCTAGGCTCTGTTTTCTTAGTATTTCACATCCCTATTCCTCCTCAATTAACAATTAACAAACAAATATTTAAGAGCCTTGTGACTCATTTTTGTCATTTATTTGAATGAAAAAAATAGGTGTGTTTGTTGCATTTATTTCCAGAAGAAAAAAAAATACTAAAATAAATGTGTGCTTTTTCAACTACAGTACTTACTCTGGTTTTTTAAAAAATTATGTCCAAGTCTGATACACTTACTCCTGGTTTTAAATTCAAGGAAGGCTTTTGTTTTGATTTGTTTCATTTTATTTTATATATTTTCTCTTTTGTCACTACTGAGGATGAGTATATCTTCAGCCTTGGACAACCTTCTGTACCTTCTTCCTTTTTGTGCTTCAGGGAATTGGCTCGGGAGAAGGTCATGCGAGAAGTTAAAGCCTTAGCCAAACTGGAACACCCAGGAATCGTGAGGTATTTCAATGCCTGGCTGGAAGCGCCACCAGAGAAGTGGCAAGAAAAGATGGATGAGATCTGGCTGAAAGACGAAAGGTACCTTAAACATAGGCTTAAAACTGCTGTTTCCGAGCCAGGTGTGGTGGCTCACGCCTGTAATCCCAGCACTAGGGAGGCAGAGACAGGAGGATTGCTGAGTTTGAGGCTTGCCTGGGCTACATAGTGAGCTCAGGGCCAGCCTGAACTACAAAGCAAGACACAGGCTCAAAAAAAAAAAGAAAACTGCTGTTTCCTGCCGGGCGTGGTGGCTCACGCCTGTAATCCCAGCACTCGGGAGGCAGAGACAGGAGGATTGCTGAGTTTGAGGCTTGCCTGGGCCACATAGTGAGCTCAGGGCC
>PVIC010038580.1:0-17520 GCA_004025085.1 Thryonomys swinderianus
GTGAGCCACCACGTCCAGCATTGTGGTATGCGGTGTTGATTGTTGGTGGGCGTGTCTCCACGCCCAGCATTATATGTGGTCACGGGGGATCGAACTCAGGACCTTGTGCTTGCGAGGCAGGTGCCGGAACCACTGAGCTAACCCTCCGGCCCTATAATTGCTTTTTAAGGAGTGGTCTTTTTTTTTTCTTTCTACCTGGAAATTTTATGCATGTATCAGAAAACACGTGTGTGAGAACATAAATGCAAGGGCACCAGAAATGAGATTCTGAGGGCATGTTCATATTTTTAGCTGAACTTGTGATAAGGTTTGGGGATGTGATATGTTAGATGCACCTCAAGTCCTGATCAGTTGTCCTAGAAAAGATTGTGGAAAATTGGAAGATACATGGTTGAATTCCAAGGACTAGATTAGAGGTCAGGATGATGAGATAGATCGGGTTCACTGAGAAGACATGAAAACTGGAAATATAGGAGATTCTAATGAGAGGTTTTTGTGTTAAGATTTTAGGAATACCGGGCCGGAGGGTTAGCTCAGTGGTTCCGGTCCCTGCCTCGCAAGCGCAAGGTCCTGAGTTAGATCCCCAGTAACCACATACAATGCTGGGCATGGTGACCCACGCCCACCAGCAATCAACACCGCATACCACAGTGTCGGGCGTGGTGGCTCATGCCTGTAATCCCAGCACTGGGGAGGCAGAGACAGGAGGATTGCTGAGCTCAAGGCTTGCCTGGGCTACATAGTGAGCTCAGAGCCAGCCTGAACTACAAAGCGAGACCCTGTCTCAAAAAAAAAAGAAAAAAAAGATTTTAGGAATACCTTAAGGAGTGATAAGATCTAAACAGTAGAAATGTGTGACATAGAGTAGAAGTTTGAGAAAGTTTGGTGGATGATGAATTTTGCTAAGTTGGGCCAGAAAGTGAAGGGAATGTTCCCTGGAATATAAGATTTGTTCTCAAATCAGACACGGTAACTACCCACGTGACTGTTGAATGGTGGTGCTGACCCAGATTAACAATAGAAACTGTAAATGGGAAGAGGAGGAGTGTGAACCGTGGGCAGAACCACTCTTCAGTTTTTGGTGCATTTTCTAAGATGAAACAATTTTCACTGAAAATCTTGAGATTTCTGGTCATGTTTGTTGATTTGATACAGAGATCTTGGTATTTTAGGTAGGGAAAATGTTTATTTTGTGATGATTTCCTTGTAATTGACGATATAAAATTAAGTAGGAGTTTACACGTGTTCTATATTACTCGTAATGTTTGATATTGTGCTTTCTGTAACATTTTCATTTAAAGGGTTATTATACTCAGCATTTTCTGGGTCAGAATGCTTTTTTTTTTTTTTTTTTTTTTGAAACAGGGTCTCGCTTTGTAGTTCAGGCTGGCCCTGAGCTCACTATGAAGCCCAGGCAAGCCTCGAACTCAGCAATCCTCCTGTCTCTGCCTCCGGAGTGCTGGGATTACAGGCGTGAGCCACCACGCCCGGCACTGTGGTATGTGGCATTGATTGCTGGTGGGCGAGAGTCTCCACGCCCAGCATTGTATATGGTTACTGGGGATCGGACTCAGGACCTTGCGCTTGCGAGGCAGGCGCCAGAACCACTGAGCCAACCCTCCGGGCCCCAGAATGCTTTTTAAAGGAAATTTTGTGATTTGGGGAAATAATTTGTAAAGATTAATTTGGAAAAATGCTGAATTTAGATTTGTGTAGCTCTTATAACTTTGAGTCTTGTACATTTACATTGATGTTCTTTTGTATAGGAGTTAAAGTTCCTCGTAATTTTCGCTTGTTGGAAGAACTTGAAGAAGGACAAAAAGGAGTAGGCGATGGTACTGTTAGCTGGGGCCTTGAAGATGATGAAGATATGACCCTTACAAGGTGGACAGGCATGATTATTGGGCCACCAAGGGTTAGTGCTATAAATTATATATTTTTTCTTTTAATATTGTTACTTTAGAGTAAACATTTTATTTTATCCTAATATTAATTATGACTTAACCGAAATAATTCTTTTAACTTACTTTCTACGTATTTATTGATGCCTCCTCCTGCATATAGGGTATAATACTTGATATCTGCAGGATTGTGGGGGAGGAAGATTGACATGGTCGTTGCCATTGAGTTGTTTGTAGTTTAGTAGAGGAGAAAAAAATCAGAACAAATTACAGATTTTAAATATAGCGGAGCAAGTTTACTACAGTACTTTATTTATTTATTTTGAGACAAGGTCTCACTTTGTAGTTCAGGCTGTCCCTGAGCTCACTGTGTAGCCCAGGCTAGCCTCATACTCAAAACAATCCTCTTGCCTCTTCCTCCTGAGTGCTGAGATTACAGACGTTAGCCACCATGCCCAGCACTGTGGTGTGGTGCTGGGGATTAAACTCAGGACCTTGTGCTTGCAGGGCAGATGCTGGAACCACTGTGCTAAATCTCCAGCCCCAGGACTTTAGAATATGTTTTTTGTAGCTGGAATAATTGAGGAAAGCTGAACAGTGGAGGAAGCTGCCTTTGGAATGATCCTTAAAGGACTGACTGGTAGGATTTTTGAAAGTGGTGATTGGAATAGAGAACATTCCAGATAGAGAGGGGAAAAGGTGAGGAAAAGGAGGGGATATATGGAATTTAGTTATATTTGGAATTTAGTAGGAAACGGTTATTTTGATGTGTTACTAACCCCTTCTGTGTAACTGAGTTAACTAAGGGTCTCCAGTGGTATTGAGTACATGTTTATGTTTGGCCTCTGATGTTTCACATGCCATAGAAGCGTTGTGGGCCTCACTGTGTTCATTTATAGAGTATATTTAAATGTCTAAGATTCTACCAGGGGGTGGACACGCAAAGCCCCAAGTCCAGTCTCTAGCACCAACAGAACAAAACAAAAACTTACATGTTTTCTGGTGTTGTTGGCACTTATCCTATTGTACATTATTGTCATGTCTTTCTTAGGTTTATGAAGTTTTATTTTTACTCAGTAAGAGTAGAATACTGAATTACTCAGGAATAATTCTAGACTGGAGAATTTTTTTCTACTTTGAGTTTCTTCCAGAGGTCCTATACTTTTTTCATTTAGTCTTTGAAATGGGTGTTAGGTAATTTTTTGCCTTGCTGGAAACAACACAAAATTGAAAGTGTTAAAAAGTCTTCAGTTTTACCGGGCATGGTGGCTCACTCCTGTAATCCCAGCACCGGAGGCAGAGGCAGGAGGATTGCTGAGTTCGAGGCTTGCGTGGGCTACACAGTGAATTCAGGGCCAGCATGAACTACGAAGCGAGACCCTGTCTCAAAAAAAAAAAAAAAAGTCCTCAGTTTTGTATGATGTTGATACCATCTGATAAGAGCATTTGAACTGTTTCATTGTTGGGTAGCATTTAGATACCCTCTTATTACAGAAGAAGAATGGATCAAGTCATTGGCAGTGTTATCTTAGGTAATGAATTAATGTGTCATGTTTTATGTTATTTTCTGGTATTCCTTTGCAAATTTGTACATACTTCTTACAGTCTCATTTTCCCTTCCCTTGCTCTGGTTTTTCTAGAAGACACTTGAGGAAGGACATATGATTGATGGGTAGAAGTTTTTATAACTTGGTCTTTGTAATGAAAACCTTGATTTTTTTCACTATCTTGAAGTTTATGCCACAGTCTGGTTAAAAAAGTGCTTTTAGGGCCAGAGATTTAGCTCAGTGGTTCCAGCACGTGCCTAGCTAGCACTAGGGCCTTGGTTCAATCCCTGGTAACCACATACAACAATATCAGGCATGATGACTCATGTCCACCAGTAATCAGTACCACATACCACAATGCCAGGCGTGATGGCTCATGCCTGTAATCCTAGCACTCAGGAGGCAGAGGCAGGAAGATTGCTGAGTTCAAGCCTTGCCTGTGCTACATAGTGAGCCCAGGGGCCAGCCTAAACTACAAAGCGAGACCCTGTCTCAAAAAAAACAAAACAAAACAAAAAAAACGTGTGTTTAACTTATGAACATCCTGCCTTAGAATAGTTTGAAGATCTAAATCAGAACTTTGTGGAATATAAATTTCAATTTATTTTGATTTTATTTTTTTCCAGTTGTTTCTTCTAGTACTTTTTTTTTAATGAGATGGAATTTCCATATGTTGTCCAGGCTGGCCTGAAACTTCGCAATCCTCCTGCCTCAGCCTCCTGAGTAACTGGGACTGTAGGTGTGGACTCTTATTTATGCCTAGTGCTTCCGGTGGCGTTTATACCTTAAGAATGTTTTGGGGCTTGTGTTTGAGTTTCACCAGGGGATCCATAGTACAGTGTGTAGATACAGAGAAATTGTGGTTCTTCCTTGCTATCATCAGTCGGGTTCCACAAACTTCCTACCTTTCCTGTATTGCTGAGCTGTAGGAGGGCTGTGCTCTCCAGTGTGCCCAGTTTTCATAAACTGAAAGGAATCTAGCACACGCCTGTTTGTTCAGATTTTTTATGTTCCTCTGTCTTCAGAGACAAGGATTTTCCTTTTTTGGGGGGTATAGGGAGTGAACTTTTAGAATGAGTGGCTTCAGGGAAAGGTCACATAGGTTTTATGTTTGCTTCAGGGAAGAAAGGTCAGGTGGAAGGTAAAACTGACCTTCCTGCTTCTGTTCTTTTCTCAAAAGACAAAACATCACATTTTGGAGTAGTATGCCCTGAGTGCTACCAGAGTAGCCTGTCAACTTCCTTTGGGTGTGAGGAGGAGGCAAGGAGGGTTGTAACCTCCCAAAGTATACCATTCTTCCTGAGGTGGACTCTGCCTTTTATACTGTGATGTCTTTGCATCACTTACTCATCATTTCTCTTGCACCACTCAGTTGAAGGCTTCTTAAAAATGGCAAAGGTTTATGTTTCATCTAATTAGTTTTGAAGGTCTGATAGTAGAGCATTTTTTATTGTTATGTTTTGGAGACAGGGTCTCACTTTGTAGTTCAGCTGCCCCTGAGCTCACTATGTAGCCCAGGCAAGCCTTGAACTCACAGTAATCCTTCTGCCTCTGACTCCCTTGTACTGGGATTACAGGCATGAGCCACCACACCTGGCATTTGTGGTATGTGGTTACCAGGGCTCGATCTTGGGACCTTGGGTTTGCAAGGCAGACACCAGAACCACTGAGCTAAATCCTGGGCCCAATAGAACATTTTTGCCCCCAGTTTTGTGTATCCACATTCAATCAATACTAGGAAAACTCTTACGATAAAACTGTTAACACAACCTCAAGGTCCTGAATTTGAGCCCCAGTACCCCTTATCCCCAAAATACTGTTAACAAAATAAATGGTTTTTAAGACATTATTGTGTCTTAAGATCCTTACTTTTTTTTCCACTGCTGGGAATTGAATTGAGGGCCTCCCATATGCTACACACATGGAGTACACCTGAACCCCAGGCCCTAGGATTCCTGTTTTTAAAAATGTTTTTCCAGTATTTATTTGGATTTATATGACTAACAGTTTTATCGGTGTATTTATGTTCTATTTTCTGTAGCAGTATTTCTTGGCATTAGAGATTTAGTAACTTTTTTATATGCAAATAGATATCTTTCACAGTTGTGAGAATTAAATGAAATGACAGATAATAGAAGAGTACCTGACTTAGTAATTAGTTTCTTGCTTCACTTTTTTATTTTGTTGTTACTTTTATTAGGTAAGAGACTTAGTTGTTAATTTAAAATTCATAAGTGATATTCAAAGTAGCCCAAAGTTAGGGATGGTGTTTAATCACTGAATTAGACCACATACTGAGGACAAAAAATATTATGGAAGAATTTACGTATAAAGAAATGTCTAGAGGGCCGGAGGGTTAGCTCAGTGGTTCTGGCACCTGCCTCGCAAGCGCAAGGTCCTGAGTTTGATCAGGACCCCGGTAACCACATACAATGCTGGGCGTGGATACTTAGGCCCACCAGCAATCAATACCTCATACCACAGTGCCGGGTGTGGTAGCTCACGCCTGGAATCCCAGCACTCGGGAGGTAGAGGCAGGAGGATTGCTGAGTTCGAGGCTTGCCTGGGCTACATAGTGAGCTCAGAGCCAGCCTGAACTACAAAGTGAGACCCTGTCTCAAAAAAAGAAAAAAAAAAAAAAAAAAAAAGAAAGAAATGTCTAGAGGCTGGAGATTTAGCTCAGTAGTTCCAGCACCTGCCTAGCAAGTGCAAGGTCCCTGGTTCAATCCCCAGCAACCACATACAACAGTACTAGGCATGGTGACTTATACCCAGCTGCAATCAGTACCACATACCACAGTGCCAGATGTGGTAGCTCACGCTTATAATCCTAGCACTTAGGAGGCAGAGGCAGGAGGATTGCTGAGTGAGCCTTACGTGGGCTATACAGTGAGCTCAGAGCCAGCCTGAACTACAAAGTGAGACCCTGTCTCAAAAAAACTTAAAAAAAAAAGAAAAAAATGTCTAGGGCCAGAGATTTAGCTCGGTGGTTGCAGCATCTACCTAACAAGCGTAGGTCCCTGGTTTGATCCCTGGTAACCACATACAACAATACTGGGCATGGTGGCCAGGCCCACTGGCAATCAGTACCACACACCACAAATGCTGGGTTTGGTGCCTCAAGCCTGTAATTCCAACACTTAGGAGGCAAAGGCAGAAGGATTGCTGAGTTCAAGGCTTGCCTGGACTCCATAGTGACCTCAGGGCCAGCCTGAACTACAAAGCAAGACCGTGTCTCAAAAAAAAAAGTCTAGTTCTTGCCATGAGTTTGACAAATGTACCTGTTACTTACACCCATACTGAGGTACAGAAACATTTCATTAACTGTAGAAAGCTCCCTGCGGCCTTTTCCACCCCGCTCTTCCTTCCTGTACTTGAACATAGTGCTGTTACGTTCTGGAACTTTGATAAGTGAAATCATACAGTTTGCATATTTACTTGTCTGAGCAAATCAGTTATGTTTTCACAGGTAACAAGAGTGTGTTTCTTTTTAATGCTAAGTAGTATTTTATAGTATGGCTATACCTGTTCAGGGACATTTGGATTTTTATCTTTTTTGGGTGTTACAAATAAAATTGCTATGAGCATCCTGTAGAAATCATTTTATGAATGTATTTTTGCTTTTGCTTCTCTTGGGTGAATGCATGAGAATGGAATTGGTACATTGTAGGTATATTCATCTAAAAAAGGCTGCTATTTTCCAAAGTGATTATACAATTCCTCACCTCCACCAGAGTATGGAAGTTGTGATTGTTTTCAAGTTCATCAAGTACATTAACAGAAATTCAGAGTGGGAGAGCTAATCTTTTGGTTTTCATATAAGTTCTTTAGAGTCTGCGGTTACTTCAGATTGGAGAACTTCAGAAAGATGATGTTATGAGACCCGATTTTAATTATTTGTATATGTATGCATTTTAATTATATATCTCTTCAAAATTCAGGTCACATTATTGCTTGCTATTAAACTTGATTAATTTTATACAGCTCTTTTCCAAAATATTGAAATGCTTAATAATGTGCGTTAAATTGTTGCATACATTTTATATTACTCTACTTGGCAGTAACTTTTATTAATGGGAAAGGGCTAAGTTCAGTTAAGTGAGATCTGTTGACTGTTAGTTTTTTTTCTTTTCTTTTTTTTTTTTTTTTTTGTGCAACTGGGGATCGAATTCAGGGCCTTGTACTTGCCAGGCAGGAAGCTGCACCACTGAGCTATACCCCCAGCCCTACTGTTAGCTTCTTTTCTCCAATGGTTTATCATCACCACTGGATAAATGGTGGATAAACTTGGAATCATTGGATAAATTTGGAATCATCAAAATTATTTAAGTTGTCACTTTTCTTTGTTTTTTATGTTCCTGTTTTAGTAGTAAAGTCTATCAAGTGAACAAAAGCCGTAGGAGGAAGAAATGTATAGGTATTAATGTAAATGTGTATATGAATAATCTAGAAGCTTTAAGTCATAGCCTTAAAATGGCTGCTATGTAAGGTGGTAATGTTAAAATAACTATGTTGGGGTGTGGCAAGAACAAAACAGCAATGAATGTGGTTGTGCATACCTGTAATCTTAGCACTCTGGAAGCCTGAGGCAGAAGAATTACAAGTTTGAGCCCAGCCTGGGCAACATAGTGTCTTTAGTGAGATACTGACTCAAAAAATAAAATGGGCTGGGATCTAGCATATTGTGAAGGGTTCAATCCTCACTACCACAGGAAAGAAAAGAAAGAAAAAAGAATAATACTTAAAATGATGTGTAATGTAAAGCTTACTATTATTCCTTTGAATTCAGATAATGGGATTTAGCAAGCTACAAAATAAATGAGGTAGTAATTAAGTATAAGGAATAAGAGACATAGAGTAGTTTTGCTTTATTGCTACAAGAATTGGTATCGAGGGGCCGGAGATTTAGCTCAGTGGTTCTGGCGCCTGCCTCACAAGTGCAAGGTTCTGAGTTCGATCCCGGTAACCACATACAGTGCTGGGCATGGTGACTCACGCCCACCAGCAATTGATAGCACATACCACAGTGCCTGGTGTGGTGGCTCATGCCTGTCATCCCAGCACTCAGGAGGCAGAGGCAGGAGGATTGCTGAGTAGCAGGCTTGCCTGGGCTACATAGTGAGCTGAGGGCCAGCCTGAACTACAAAAGCGAGACCCTGTCTCAAAAAAAAAAGAATTGGTATCGATTGCCTTATCTACCAAAACTCTTTTGAGAATGAAGAGAGGCACTATTAATAATGAATACTGGGACAATAAGGAATAAGCAGGTAGGTCTGGAAGATGAGAACCTTCACATATAAGTGACACAAAGTGAGTAGATCCTTTGGTTGCAATGTAATTTTTTTTTTCTTTTAGCAAAGTCTAAATTTATGTGGTTTGCTTTTACTTTTTTTTTTTTTGAGACAGGGTCTCGCTTTGTAGTTCAGGCTGGCCTTCAGCTCACTATGTAGCCCAGGCAAGTCTGGAGCACAACAATCCTCCTGTCTCTGCCTCCCATGGGTGTGAGCCACCGCGTCGGCACTGTGGTATGTGGTATCAATGGCTGGTGGGCGTGAGTCACCATGCCCAGCATTGTATGTGGTTACCGGGATTGAACTCAGGGCCTTGTGCTCTCTGGAACCACTGAGCTACATCTCCGGCCCTTGCTTTTACTTTTTAACTTGTTACATGCAGTTTGTACCACAAAATATAAGTTCTGATCATATTGATATTTGCAGAATATATTAATGTTAATATTGTAGAATATTTTAATTTAGGAAATCTGTACTTTTAAGTATTCTTGGTACATTTTTTCCTAATCATACCCAGTAACTGAATGTAGAAAAGTAAATTTTTAGTCATAAACATTGTTAGAGGAAGTACCTTCATATTTTATTTTTCTTTATATTTTAGGTACTATAATTATGACTATATATTTTTTTCCTTCCAGACAAATTATGAAAACAGAATATATAGCCTGAAAGTAGAATGTGGACCCAAATACCCAGAAGCACCTCCATCAGTTAGATTTGTAACAAAAATTAATATGAATGGAATAAATAATTCCAGTGGAATGGTAAGTGAAAAGTTATTTTATTCTTTTTTTTTTTTTTTTGGAGACAGGGTCTCACTTTGTAGTTCTGGCTGGCTCTGAGCTCACTATGTAGCCCAGGCAAGCCTTGAACTCAGCAATCCTCCTGCCTCTGCCTCCGAGTGCTGGGATTACAGGCGTGAGCCACCATGCCGGCCACTGTGGTATGTGGTACTGATTGCCGGTGGGCATGAGTCACCATGCCTGGTATTGTATTTTGTTACTGGGGATCAAACCCAGGGCCCTTGCACTTGCTAGGCAGGGGTTGGAACCACTGAGCTAAATCTCTGGCCCAGAGTTATTTTATTCTTTTTTTTTTTTTTGAGACAGGGTCTCTTGCTTTGTGTTCAGGCTGGCTCTGAGTTCACTATGTAGACCAGGCAAGCCTCAAACTCAGCAATCCTCCTGTCTCTGCCTCCCGAGTGCTGGGATTACAGGCGTGAGCCACCACACCCAGCACTGTGGTATGTGGTATCGATTGCTGGTGGGCATGAGTCTCTATGCCCAGCATTGTATGTGGCCACCAGGGATCGAACTCAGGACCTTTCGCTTGCAGAGCAGGCGCCAGAACCACTGAGCTAATCCTCCGGCCCCATTTTATTCTTATATAATACAGTCCAGAGAAGTTTTTAAGAGCTTTTCTTAGCTGAAAGTCTAAAGCTTGTTTTCTGTTGTTCTTTATAAGTCACCCTATTCTTAAAACCCTTAATGTATTTCCTAGGTAGCTAAGAGGGTGATACTTTTCTTAGAGTTTTAGTCATTTCATCAACAGTAATACTTCTGTTGAATTCTGATTTGGTGAAAAGGTAATTATTATTTTTGTTCTCTTTTTATTTTAGTTTTTTTTTTTTTCCTTTTTGAGACAGGGTCTCACTCGCTTTGTAGTTCAGGCTGGCTGTGAGCTCACCATGTAGTCCAGGCAAGCCTCGAACTCAGCAATCCTCCTGCCTCTGCCTCCCGAGTGCTGGGATTACAGGCATGAGCCACAACGCCCGGCACTGTGGTATGCGGTATTGATTGCTGGTGGGCATGAGTCTCTACGCCCAGCATTGTATGTGGTTTCCGGGGATTGAACTCAGGACCTTGCGCTTGTGAGGCAGGCGCTGGAACCACTGAGCTAACCCTCCGGCCCTAGTTTTTGTTTTTTGAAATGAGGTTTCACTCTAGTGCAGGTTGGCCTTGAACTCATGGGGATCTGCCGGTCTCAGCTTCTTGAGTGCTGAGATTACAGGTGTGCACCACCATACCTTGCTCCAGTATTTCTCTATAAATATTACTTTTTTTTAGAAGTTGGGTACATTTGTGAGATTTAAAGGATAACTATTAGGACTTGTTTCTTTGAAGAACAAGTATGTTATGCCAGCATAGTTGTCTTATTAAAGCAAATAAACTAGAAGGTTTATTTATATGTATCTGATTCAAGTAAGCTAATAGAAATAGCCGAATTTCCAGTAGATGGTGAAGTTTATGTTAAGACTTTGAAGTTCAGGCTGTCTTTGTGCCATGTTGAGAGTACACTCAAATGCAGAATATGTGTTAGAAAGCAAAACAATACCATCATTTAAAGATGAACAACTCCATTTTAGGAAATTAAGATGTCAGTGACTTTGATTTCTTGTGTGTTCCTGTTCATCCCACCCCCACCTGTCTTCCCACCAATGTATTTCATACCACTAACATAAATGTTACTTTCTCAGAAATCTTTTTCAGTTTCTCTATTGTACGTACTCACCCTGTTACTCTGTTTTGGTGAATCTGGGATCAGATCCTTTTAAAAAGAATTTTTAAAAGAAACATGTCTGACTTGTAGACACATTTTACAAAATGATGTAATCATCCTCTGTGTATCTTTTACCTAGATTTGTGATGTTTTAACACTTGTCTTACTTGTGAAACTTTTTTTGTGTTGAAGTCTTGCTGTATAGTTCAGGGAGGCCTTAAACTTACTCTGGTGCCTAGGCTGAACTCATGGTCCTCTTGCCCCAATCAGTCATGTGCCACTGTACCCAGCTTTCTATAAAATAACCTTTTTAATGTGGAGTGCCTTGTAAATAAGAGTTAACGGTGTGGCTTTTTCCTGTTTCTCCATTTTGATGATGTGGTTCTTCCTTCCCATGAACCAGAGATGTCTTCATTTTCCCATAGCCTCTTTGATTTCCCTTTTCAGAGTGCTGTAGTTTTCAGAGTAGAGATCTTTCACCTCCTTTGTGAGATTGATTCCTAGGTATTTCATTTTGGGGATGCTATTGTGAAAGGAATGGATTCCCTGATTTCTCTTTCAGTGAGTGAGTCTGTTGTTTGGGCATACAAAGGCCATTGATTTTTGAGTGTTGACCTTTTATCCAGCTACACTACACTAAATCTGATGATTAAGACTAGCACTGTTTTGGCTGAGTTTTTAGTATATGTGCTGCCGAAGCGAGCACTTGGCTGAGTTTTTAGGACCTTCTATAGAATATCATGTCATCTGCAAATAGTGACAGTTTAACTTCTTCCTTTTGCATCTTTATTTCTTTTATATCTTTCTCTTGTCTAATTGCTGTGGCTAATGTTTCCAAAACTGTGTTGAACAGAGTGGTAATAGTGGGCATCTTTGTCTTGTTCCTGATTTCAGTTTTTTTGTTTTGTTTTGTTTTGTTTTGTTTTGTTTTGTTTTGTTTTTTGAGACAGGGTCTCGCTTTGCAGTTCAGGCTGGCCCTGAGCTCACTATGTAGCCCAGGCAAGCCTCGAACTCAGCAATCCTCCTTTCTGTGCCTCCCAAGTGCTGGGATTACAGGCATGGGTTTTTTTTTTTTGAGACAGGGTCTCACTTTGTAGTTTAGGCTGGCCCTGAGCTCACTATGTAGCCCAGGCAAGCCTCGAACTCAGCAATCCTCCTGCCTCTGCCTCCCGAGTGCTGGGGTTACAGGCGTGAACCACTACACCCCGGCACTGTGGTATGTAGTCTTGATTGCTGGTGGGTGTGAGTCACCACGCCCAGCATTTTACGTGGTTACTGGAATTGAACTCAGGACCTTGCACTTGTGAGGCAGGCGCCGGAACCACTGAGCTAAATCTCCGGCCCCCTGATTTCAGTTTTTGACCATATAGTACGATGCTGGCTGTTGGCTTCTCATAAATAGCTTTTATCAGGTTGAGATAAGGACTATTTCGTGTTCTATAGGATTTTATCATGAATAAATGTTGGATTTTGTCCAGTGCCTTTTTTGTGTCTATTGAGATGATCATTTGGTTTTTGTCATTGAGTCTGTTACTGATTTACATATGTTGAATCATCCTTGCATCCTTGGGATGAGTCCAACTTGGTCAGGGTGTATGAACCTCTGTATTCTGTTGGCCATTATCTTTTTTTTTTTTTAACAAAGCTACTTTTAATACTTCGGGGTTTGCCCCACAGGAATAAAAAAAACTGGTAAGGGGTAACCCCTCACCCACAGGAGTGGCCCAAGGGGAGAGAGGCTACCTGAGGGGAAGGAAGCACAAAAGGGACCTGCTACAGACTCAGGGTAAAGGGGGTGCCATCAGTGCTGGGACCTGTGAGCACTACAGGAGGAAATGTGAGCATGGTGGGGACTGGCTCCAGGCACACAGGCAAAGGGTAAGGGGGTTGGATATGAAGCCACAAAGCTACTTGGGTTCCTTTTTCTTCCCGTTTGCCTTTTTCTGCTTCTGCTGCATGATCTCCGAGTCCCTCTGCTTGCAGGTGGCAGCAGAAAGCCTGTCATCTTGGTGCTTCTCCTTTACCAAGTCACTCTGCTTTTTCATACTCTTCTGGCAGGCGAGCTCATGCTGGTTACTGTGGGTCACAGTGATGGCAGCGGCTCTGGCCTGTGTTTGCCAGTATCTGATTGAAGATTTTTTTTTTTTTTTGAGACAGAGTCTCGCTTTGCAGTTCAGGCTGGCCCTCAGCTCACTACGTAGCCCAGGCAAGCCTTGAACTCAGCAATCCTCCTGTCTCTGCCTCCTGAGTGCTGGGATGACAGGCGTGAGCCACCACGCCTGGCATTGTGGTATGTGGTATTGATTGCTGGTTGGGTGTGAGTCTCCACGCCCAGCATTGTATGTGGTTGCCGGAATCAAACTCAGGACCTTGCACTTGCGAGGCAGGGGTCAGAACCACTGAGTTAAATCTCTGGCCCACTATTGAGGATTTTTGCGTCAGTGTTCATTAGGGATTTTAGCCTGTAGTTCTCTTTTTTGGTTGGGTCTTTTTCTGCTTTTGGAATCAGTGTAATGGTAGTATTGCTTCCCTTTCGATTTCATTTAAGAGTTGAGAAGTAGTGGCATAGCTCTTCTCTAAATATCTTGTAGAATTCAGCAGTAAAGCCATCAGGACTGGAATTTTTCTTTGTCAGTAGGTTTTTAATTACATTTTCAGTTTCACATGTTGCTATTAGGGTGCTTAGCATTTTTATGTCTTCCTTCAACTTTGGAAGTTCATTATGTGTCTGGGAATCTATCCATTTTTTGTGTGTTTTCCATTTTATTGGAATACAGTTTTCAAAGCAGGTGTTTATTATCCTCTGTGGTGTTATCCCCCTTTTCATTCCTGATTGCATGGATTTAGGCTCAATTTTTTCTTCGGTTTTTTTTTTTTTTTTTTTTTTTTTTTTTTTTTTTTTTTTTTTTTTTTTTTTTTTTTTTTTTTTTTTTTTTTTTTTTTTGAGATAGGGTCTCGCTTTGTAGTTCAGACAGGCCCTGAACTCGCTATGTAGCCTAGGCTAGTTTTGAACTCTTGGCAATCCTTTTGTCTCTGCCTCCTGAGTGTGGAATTATAGGTATGAACCACCACACCTGGCATTGTGGTATGTGGTATCAGGGATCTAACTCGAAACCTTGGTAGGCTAAAATTTTTGAAGTGAGATGTTTTCCAAAAAATTGATTATAATTTTACTCTGAATTTCTGTTTATCCTATCAAGGCTTATGAAACTCAATTCATGGGTTGGTAGTATTCTAGGGCATACTTTTGAGTAGCCCTTCTCTGGAGACCATGCCTAGAAGAGAAGTGAGTGTGTGCTGAGCTGTAGAGCTTGTCTTCAGCTTGTTGAAATATGCCAAACTCTCTCCACAGGCTTGTGTTGGTGTCTGCCCCTCTAGCAGTGCTTTATAAAGCACTGAAAGCACATTCCCACTGACTTTCATGTTGTCACCTGGAACAAGGATTTGAGGATAAAAAAATAAATGCTGCTTTCATTGCTGTTGGAATGTAGCTGTGAGTTTAGAGGGTGGGAGTATGCACATATATTGGATTTCAGCTTGATTGCTTTTGGGGAACTTGGAGTATTACTTTTATAACTGATAACTAGAAAGAATTTCATGTTGACCTTTGGTGATCTGCCAGGATAATTTTTGAGGATATATTTTGGATATATTTTGAAGTTGGTAAGTATCCGAATTGTAGTTCATAAGCATCAATAGTGTATGTTGCTTTAGTAATTTTTTGTTTAATTCAACTAGCATTGTAAAGCATATGGTAGAATGTGTTATGCCGTGATAGCTTAAGATTTAGAGGTTATTGTTTACTGCAGAATGATAAGATACAGGTTTTGTGTTGACATCATATTTATTTTCTCTTGTTCCTCCCTCCCTGCCCTATCTCCCTTTGGACTCTTGGTATTTCACAGGATTTGTAATCACTTATGTTTACTTAACTACCATTTACATCTGGAAGTATTTGTTTCTGCTTTGGAAGTAACTTGGTGTTTTCTCCACTGATTTTATGAATTATTCATTTATGGACTCTTTAAAATAGGCAAAGAGTTGCTATTCTTTGAAGTTAAAGCATTAGAGGAAGTTTTAAAATACACTTTAACTTTATAATATTCAAGTATTACTTAAATGATTTTCTCTACTTTTAAGTGGTTTTATTGTGATATAATTTACATACCATGTGATTCATCCATTTAAAATGTACATTTGAATGTTTGTTAATATTTGAAGAATTGTGTGTTTATTACTGTGATCCAGTTTTAGAATATAGACTATAGGATGCAAAATTTATATCTGTTACTTTTCAAGCCTCCTTCACCCTAAATAGTCCCTAATGTTGTTATATTTACTTATTTTGGACATTCTGTATGATTGAAGTAATACATACTTTGTGGATTAACAATATTTTCAAGGTTCATTCATTTGTAGCATGTGTCATTTTTTATTATTGCTGAATAATACCTCATTTTATGGCTGTATTACATTCAATTTATCCAGCCATCAGTCTTCATCAGTTGGTGGATATTTCTATTTTTCCACTTTTGGCTGCTGTGAACATGTACAATTTTTGTGTGGCCAACTATTTTCCTATTAACTGGGGTATACTATGCATATAATTGTTGGGTCAAATGTGAACTATTTTGAGCAATTGTCATACTGTTTTTCAAAGCAGCTGAACTGTCTTTTTTATTTTTGGTACCGAAATCAAACTTATGACCTTGCACTTGGAAGGCAGGTACTGGAACCACTGAGCTAAATCCCTACCCCTGAACTATCTTACATCCCTTCCAGCACTGTGGGAAGCTTCCAACTTTTCCACGTTCCTTTTTTTTTTTTGGTGCTGGGGATCAAACTCAGGCAGGACCTTGCATTTGCAAGGCAGATGTGGCACCACTGAGCTAAATCCCTGGCCTGCCACATTCGTTTTTCTTGTGTTTTGTTTTGCTTTTTGAGATAAGAATTTGTTGTGTAGTTTAGGCTGGCCTTGAACTCGCTATGTAGCCCATGCTGGTCTTGAACTCCTAGTGATCTTCTTGCTTTAGCCTCCCACGTACTGGGATTACAGATGTGTGCTACCATGCTTGTCTTACTGTTTTGCCCCCACATTTTTTTTTTTTTTTTTTTTTTTTTGAGACAGGGTCTCACTTTGTAGTTCAGGCTGGCCCTGAGCTCACTATGCAGCCCAGGAAAGCCTGGAACTCAGCAATCCTCCTGTCTCTGCCTCCTGAGTGCTGGGATTTCAGGCGTGAGCCACCACGCCTGGCACTATGGTATGTGGTATTGATGGCTGGTGGGCATGAGTCACCACGTCCAGCATTGTATGTGGTTACCAGGGATCAAACTCAGGACCTTGCGCTTGTGAGGCAAGCACTGGAACCACTGAAACTCACTGTGTAGCCCTGGCAAGCCTCAAACACAGCAGTCCTCCTTCCTCTGCCTCCCGAGTGTTGGGATTACAGGCATGAGCCACCATGTTTGGCATTTTGGTGTGTGGTACTGATAGCTGGTAGGTGTGAGTCACCATACCTGGCATTGTGGTATGTGGTTACCAGGTATTGAACTCAGGACCTTGCTCTTTCAAGGCAAACTCCAGAACCACTGAACTAAATCCTTGGCTCTGGTCCTGCATTCTTTTTTTTTTTTTTTTTGAGACGGTCTCGCTTTGTAGTTCAGGCTGGCCCTGAGCTCACTATGTAGCCCAGGCAAGCCTTGAACTCAGCAATCCTCCTGTCTTTGCCTCCTGAGTGCTGGGATTACAGGCGTGAGCCACCACGCCCAGCATTCTATGTGGTTACGGGGATCGAACTCAGGACCTTGCGCTTGCGAGGCAGGCGCCGGAACCTGTCCCTGTATTCTTGTAACACCTATTCGTGTCTGTTTTGTTTTTGTGATGCTGGGGATTAAACACCTTGGGGTGCCTTACCACTAAGCTACATCTGCAGCCCTTTTATTATTTATTTTGAGACAGAGTCTTGTTAAGTTGCCTAGGAAGACTTGAATTTAGCAATGCTTCTTTCTGCCTCAGTCTTCCACAGTGTTAGAATTACAGGTGTGCACCACTGTATCTAGCTTTTCTGTTTTATTATTAGCTAGCTTAGTGTTTTATTAGAGCTGTTTTAGTGGTTATGAAGTGATAGTTTGCTTTGGTTTTAATTTATAAATCATTTATTGCTGGTGAAGTTAAATACCATCTTCTGTGCTTATTAACTGTTTATTAGTATTGGATATTCTTTGGAGAAATGTTTGTTCAGATACTTTGCTCACTCTGTGTGTGTGTGTGTGTGTGTGTGT
>PVIC010038581.1:6071-17261 GCA_004025085.1 Thryonomys swinderianus
AAAAAAAAAAAAAAAAAAAAAGTCTTAGTTCCACTAGGGAGGAAGACTTATACCAGGAAGCACAATAATAATACCACTGAACTGGAAGCTAAGACTTTCCCTGGCCATTCTGGTCTCCTATAGCTTGGAGGGAACAATCTAAAGAACATGTTACAGTGTTGGGAGGGGTGAGTGATCCAAGATATCAAGAGAAAATTGGATTGTTACTCCACAATGGAGGAAAGGAAGAATATACTTAGAGTGCAGGAGATCCTTTAGGGTGACGTCTAGTGTTACCATGCTGTTATTAAAGTCAATGGGAAAATACAACAACTGAATCCATGCAGGATGACAATGGTCCAGAACTTTCAGGGATGAAAGTATGAGTCACCTAATTTCCCACCCCCAGTGGGAGAACGAAGACCTACTAGGAGCTTGCTGAAAGCCAGGGAACTACAAAACGGGTAGTAGAAGAAGCTATATACCAGCAATGGCCCTATAATCAGCTATAGAAATGTGAGCTATAATTATAATAGTTCTCTTCTGAAAAGCTTTCTATATAATATTGATAGTTATAATGACAGTTATAATGTTTAAGTTATGAATTGTTGCAACTAAACATCACCCCAAAAAAACTTCCTTCTATCCTGGGGAGAAAATTAGTATGTTTCCTTTGTAGGCAGAGTAGTTGTAACATGTTAAGTCCCTAGTATGAACTTGTCTCTTTATCTAGGGATTACAGTTTAAGGAAATGTATCTGTTGTCAAACTGACAAGGGATGGGCTGTGACAATACTTAATTGCATCAATTTGCGTAAGAAATGTCCAACTAAATTAGATCAGCTTGGTTTTGGGTGTTGGCAAGGGGATTTTCTAGAGAGAAAAGATCTACCCTAGGAGCCCTGTTGCCTGAATGTATAAAAGAGAAAGGAAGAAGGAAAGTTCACTTCTGTTTCTTCAGAGAAGCTCCAGTCTTTACCTGCACTCTGAACATCATCTTGTGACTTCCATCACAGACTCTACAGCCTTCAGTGGCAGACCCTTCAGCCTCCTGATGCAGACTTACATGGCAACTGCAGTGAGCTCTAGGTCTTTAACTAGATCCTTTAAATGTCCAGCGTGATGACAGACCTCTTCCACACCTGGCACCAATTAGAAACCAATATTGTAAATTCTTACGTAGTTGTATGTCTTACATTACATCAGTTTCTCTAGTAGCACTCAGCATCTATCTACTTTCTGAGCCAAACCAGCTGCTTCTGGATCAGCTGGTTCCTACTTTCTATTGGTCCTGACTCAGAGTTTTGAGTTCTCCTTCAGGAAAAGTGGAAAAAGGGGTGAATCCTTCTCTGGATGGCAGAACCCAGAAAGTTCACCTGTCTACTGCCATCCCACCAGCCAGATCTTAGTCACATGGCTACATTCAAGGGACAATTAAGGTCTTTCTGTTTATAATAGAAAAGAAAGGGCCAGAGATTTAGCTCAGTGGTTCCTGTGCCTGCCTTGCAGGCGCAAGGTTCTGAGTTCGATCCCGGGTAACCACATACAATGCTGGGCGTGGAGACTCACACCCACCAGCCATCAATACCGCATACCACAGTGCAGGGCGTGGTGGCTCACACCTGTAATCCCATCATTCGGGAGGCAGAGACAGGAGGACTGTTGAGTTCCAGGTTTGCCTGGGCTACATAGTGAGCTCAGGGCCAGCCTGAACTAAAACGAGACCTCAAAAAAAAAAAAAAAAAAAAGCCAGGTGTGGTGGAGCACTCCTCCAATCCCAGCACTTGGGAGGCAGAGGCAGGAGAATTGCTGTGAGTTTAAGGCTAGCCTGGGCTACAGAGAGAGACCTGTCTCAAAAAAAAAAAAAAAACCCAAAATACCAAAAAAAAAAAAAAAAATCCAAACAACCAAAGAATGAATAATGGAGAACAACTGGCTATCAATAGCTATCTCTGGCTTAGCTCTTATTTTTGTTGTTTCCTGATTATGAAATCAATACATATTGCCAGGAATCTAAAAATATATAAAGACAATTAAGATCATGAGTATTTTAGCATGCCTGGCTAGCATACATAAGCGATTAGGTTGGAACTCTAGTAACAGATAACCCCACCACACATGTATACACATACCCCATAGACCAACATTAGGTATATGAGATCATATATATGTTTTTTGTAATTTTTGTACTTAACAGTATATTCTAATAATTTTCCCTGTATTGATAAGTACAGATCTGTATTACCACTACAGATTTTATGGCACATTTTGACCATAATTTACAGAATCATTTATGTTGAACTCGGAGATGGGTATGATCTACAGTGCTTATAAATAAATGATAAACTGTCTGTGAAGGAACTGTCCATTTCTGTTACTTTTCTAAGCATAAAATTCCTAGCAGTGGATAACCATTGAATTAAAGAAATTGTTACCCTTTAGTTTAAAAATGCCTACCCAAAAGAACCTGTGTTCATTACATGGGCTTTCACAAGGTGCTTAGATCTTGAGGGCCCTAACTGTATTGGTGGATTAATCCACTGATAAGATTATAAGTGATAGCATTATTGAGAAGTGATGGAAATGAAAGTGGAACCTAACTGGAAGGAGTGGATCATGAGGCCATGGACTTGGGAACTTTATCTGGCCTTTAGCACCTTTTTTTCTTTCCCTCTTGCTTTCTTCACTTTCTGGCTTCCAGGAGGTAAGCAGTTTTCCTTTGTCAACCCCTTCCACCATGAGATCATACCTCACTTCAGACCCAGGGCAACAGAAGCAGCCAACCATGCACTGAATCTGGGAGTCAAAATAAACCTTCCTTTCCTTTGACTTTTCAGGTACTTTGTCACAGTAACAGAACACTGACTAACATAGCTATATACATTTTGAAGATTCTGATTCCTGCTGCCAAACTGTCATCTAAAGTTGTATAAATTTTGGAAAAAATAATAATCAAGATATATCATGTACAGGTACAAATTCTCAATGATGAATGTGGTCATAATGTATACTTTAAATGTCTCAATAAACTCAATTAAAAAATAAAGTTGTATAAATTTATATACCTACTTCTTGCCTGCTATGATGCCACTGATCAACTAAGAGATGAAAAAGATTGCTTTTTAAAAATATGTATTCAGGGCCAGAGGGTTAGCTCAGTGGTTCCGGCGCCTGCCTCACAAGCGCAAGGTCCTGAGTTTGATCCCTGGTAGCCACATATAATGCTGGGTGTGGAGACTCCCGCCCACCAACAATCAATACCACATACCACAGTGCTGGGCATGGTGGCTCATGCCTGTAATCCCAGCACTTGGGAGGCAGAGACAGGAGGATTGCTGAGTTCGAGGCTTGCCTGGGCTATATAGTGAGCTCAGAGCCAGCCTGAACTACTAAAGTGAGACCCTGTCTCAAAAAAAAAAAAAAATGTGTATTCATCTGATTTCTAGTGATCGTGAGCGTCTTTTCACATTTCTTGGTCATTTTCTTCTCTTATTTTGTGAATTGCCAGTTCATATCCTTCATTTATATATTAATGGGACTGTCTATTTTACTCCTGTTAACTTGAGGGAAATTCACTTTATATATTAAGAATAACACAGAAAATTGTTACATAGTACTTTTATGTACCAATCACTGTTCTAAATAGGTGAGATGTTTACTCATTTAATCTTCTCAATAGTCCTATAGATAAGTATTATTATAATGTATTTTATAGATGATTCTGGGGTGCATAAATTCAATAAAAAATTCATAAATTCACATATTAAGTTTCTGCAGTATTCGATAGTTGTACACCTGGAAAGAAGCCAAACTGAAATTCAATTTCAGCAGTCTAGTTCCAGATCTTGTCTTTTAACTACTAGACATTCTAATTAACCATTTTTCCAATTTACCATTTGTCTTTTAACTTCAGAGGTTTAAAATTCATTTTCAGTTTGTATGGTCAAATCTATTAATTCTTTTCATATGGATTCCACTTTGGGGTAATTTTGTTGACCTTCAAGTTTAGAAAAATGAAGTATGAAGCACTTTTCCAAATGTACCAGAACTTTCTGATAAACATGTTAATATCAGAAAGTCTCATGGTGCTGGTGCTATAAGGCCTCTTAACACAAATTTCTTCAATTATATAGCCTCTGCTATATAATTGAGGAAAGTAATACCTCTTAAATAATAATAATATGTTAGTGCTGTCTTCCCACCTAGTGTCTATCATTGTCATTATATCCCATTTAATTTCACCCTACCACTGTGCTAAGTGGAATAGATATGAACAACAAAGTCTTTGGCCTGGGAAGTTGCACGCCCTCTACAGCAAAACTGCAAATAGTTGTGTTCTCTCTTTCCTGAATACATCTTTCTCATGTATAGTGAAAGCTTCCCTAAATCTTACTGATCCTGCAAGCCTGAGCTCATTTCCCTTTTCTATTTGCTTGCTCACTTCACATTACAGTAAATTTCAAAGGAGTTGAGACTACATTCCCAATTTCTTTGCATGTACTAATATGAAAGCTAAGAGGATAGTTGATACCAGGTAGCAACCACAACCTGAGATCATAAATTTAAGTGTATTGTTAGCAGTGTAAAAGAAGAACACATATAGTGGGTAGGATCACATTTGTTAAAGGTCAGACCTCAAGACAAAGATAAAATAACTCTACCTACCTCTTCGGAGATAAACAATAATTAATATTTTAAATAGTCATCTGGTCAGGGGATCAAGACCATGACCCATTCCTTTTAGGAAAGCTCTGTTGTTTGTGACTTCTTCCCATTAGATTAATATTCCTAAGCAACTACACTTACAATCTTACTAGTTGATGATAGTTTTGGACTACCTTATATCCACCTTGTGATTTTCCTTTAGATCAATATCACCTAAATGATTATAGTTGCGATGTTATTAGTTGACTATAGGGTTTTGGTTGTTTTTTCTGTTTGTTTTTGTTTTTGAGACAGGGTTTTGCTTTATAGTTCAGGATGGCCCTGAACTCACTATGTAACCCAGAGTAGCCTCGAACTTGCAGCAATCCTCCTGCCTCTGCCTTTTGAGTGCTGGTATTACAGGCATGTGCCACCATGCCCGGCATTGTGATATGTGGCACAGGGGATTGTACTCGGAACCTTGTGCTTGCTAGGCAGATGCCAGAACCACTGAGCCAGTTGACTATAGTTTTGTCCCACCTTATACTCACCTCTTTTTTTTTTTTTGCTTTTGAGACAGGGTCTCACTTTGTAGTTCAGGCTGGCCCTGAGCTCACTATGGTGCCCAGGCAAGCCGCCGCGAACTCAGCAATCCTCCTGTCTCTGCCTCCCGATATACTCACCTCTTGATTTTGCATCCATCATGGAATTTTACAGCCTCCTCTGAAAGCAGAGTCTGCAGCAACCCACTTTCGGGGTGTCCTCTGTCCCTCTCTGGCGGGAGCTGTCTATCCCTCAATAAAATTTCCCACTCTTAACTTCGTTGTCCCTAAAATTCATTTTTTTCACTTTAGAAAACACGAACTCTGCCTATCAGACATCTGACAGGTCAAGAGCAACATCTATTTCTCCTATATCATCCTCGGATCAGTATTACTATAGAACTCACATCCATAGAATCAAGAGCAGGCAGCGACCTTAAAGAGCACTTTACTGATTTCTGGAGTCCCCCTTTAAAAATTGTGACGAGAATGGAGGAACATTTAGAATAATCTCAAAATACGAAAACTTAAGGATAGCTTTGAAAAATATTTATTTGAAGATTTAAAAATTTCTAAACATGAATGGGAAAAAAATGTAAAGGGATAAAAGATGTTGAGCATAACTTCTTCATTTGACAGATGGGAGAACTGAGACACCTACAGAGGGCTTGCAGAAGAGGTCTGCGCTGCTGCTGAAAAGGGGTCTTGATCTAGCACAAGCAATGACCTGGCACGCACGCGTAGCGCGTCCCAGATCAGGCCAGCAGCCCTTCCGCCCGAACAGCGAGGCCTTTCTCGCTCGGAGGGCGGAGCCCGAGGACACCGCCCCCGCCACTCTCTTGTTCCCCAATAGCGGAAGAGCTGGTAAGGGTGGGCGGGTCAGGTAGGCCTCCTCAGCCACCGCCCAGAACAGGGCGGGATCAGCCACTGCCTTCCAGTACAGTCCGGACGAGCTCGGCTGCGCTAAGTCGAAAGGATGATATGTACGTCAATCAGATGGCTCCGCCAATAAAATCGTACGCTTCCTGTGGCGTCCGCCCCCGCCTAAGCCTCCTGGCGCCCGCTTTGCCTTGTCTCTGGTCGCCGCGGCGGCGCTCGTCCGCGTTGCATCCGGGTCTTCCCGCGCTGCTCTCGGGACGCGGCGGCCGGCAGCAGCGGGAGTAGGCGTGAGGGACGTGCCATCTTGGTGGCGGCAGCGGCGACAAGAGTCGGTCTTCGCGAGTCTGAGGTGGGTACAGCACGAGCGATGGGGAGTGCGGGGCCGTCGCCATTTTATCTGCCTGAGACGTGGGGCGACGGGAGGCAGGACGGAAGACTTGTAGGCCGACCTGGCGTGGCCTGGGACTCGTGGTGTGGCCGTGCGTCTCCAGCAGAGGCTAGCTTAGAGTGGGCGGCTAGTGGAGGTTGCAGCCTTCTGGGACACGGGCGGGGGAGGGGTGCCGCGTGGCTGTGGCGGTCCTTCCCCAGCCCCCTTCGCTTCCCGCCCAGCTCTTTACGGACGGGGCGGGGGAGGGGGTCATTCTTCACATTCCTTACCTCGCCCCTCCCCCTGCTTCAATCAAACTTGGGGCGGGCGGAAGTCCCACCCTCTGGCTTGCTCTCGTTGGACGGGCCCATTTCTTGTAGTGTCGTGATTGGGCGTGAGTGCTGCAGGTCCTTGTGACGTCACTTCCGTTATCAGGTTTGTGGGCCGAGGAGACCTTGGCCTTGGGGGTTGGGATGCAGGAGGGAAGGTAGGAAGTGCTGGGGGAGGGCTAGAGCGGGAAGGCGCGGGCAGTGAGGGCGGGAGAACCGGGCCTGGCTCTTTGCCCCTGCTGGCCTCGGCCAAGAGCGGCCTCCAGTTCTGGAGCAGCTGCTGCGGCTAGAGGTCCGCTTAGGCTGCCGTCCTTGGTGAGGGGGAAGGGAACAAGAGAGCGGGAGGAAGTTGTATCCAGGAACATGGGGTTGGAGATTTGCGGCTTGTTGTCACCGGAAACAACGCCGACTTTTGACTTGAAGTCTTCAAACTCTTGGGACCGAGTTCCTCTCCAAAGGCTAGCTAATAAACTTTTTCTGGGGTGCTCTCGTATGAGCAATGGTAACCTTTGTGTCCTTGGTCAGCAGTGTCCTATATTCAACTTCTTACAGTAAGTTCGGTGGTAGAGATGACGGTGTGTGTTTTACTTGTTCGATTTTTCTGTTTTAAATTGACAAGAGAAGGTTGTTAGGCGGGAAAATGACCTCAGAAACGCTCAGTGCTAAATTCTTAAAGTAAATTAGAAGTTTATTTTTTTAACTTAACTGGTGAAATCTTATTAACAAGTACCGAAGGCTGAAATACCACCAGCGTTCTTCCGCACTTATTTTTTGGCCGGTAAATGCTTCATTATGAGAAAATTGAGTTTGAGTATGTCCGTATAAATTTATATGTCGTCCAGAAGAGTCAAAAAATTGTTTTTATCTAGAATTTTCTTCTGTGTGACAATTTTTCGTGTATTTGGGGAATGTGTGTACTTAAAGTAACAACTTGAAAGTTGAGTTGGGAGGATTGTTTGGTGTAGTATAAAATATTTGAGACGTAAAAATTTTCAGAAAATAACATCATAGCATCTAAATTCAGTTATTACTAGATGGTATTTTAAAACTTGTTACTTTGGTGTAAATAGAGTTGGCGTGGGGAAGATTTAACTCCGATAATTGGGAAGACAGTGACAGCTATAGGTTATTTTGAAACAGGTTTAGGGTCGCACATCTCTCCCCCACAATTGAACGTACTCCTGAGTTTTCAAGGATGAAAAGTTTTAGTGAGCCAGACGTGATGGTGCATGCCTGTGATCTCAACACTGGGAAGTTGAGGCATTAGGGTCACAAGTTCCAGCCTGGACAGTTTAGAAACACCCAATTCAAAAAGGCTTGTAGATGTGTGTGGGCATGTAGATGTAATGTAGCTCTGTTAAAGCCATGAGTTTAATTCTAAGTACTGGGGAAAAGAATCAGTTCTACAAAGGGAATGTTTGTGAATTCACTGAGTTAAGATGTAGAAAGTAATCAGTTACTAAACTGGTTTTCAAGTACTACTTCTTAAGGTGCACCCCCCCCCCCCCGCCCGCAACATGGACTAGACATTTCTTTGTTTAGAAGATAGCACACCTTTGAGTAGTTCTATTTGGAGACTTATATACAGTATTTTGTACTGGGAGGGATTTTGTGGGTTCAAACCGAGCTACATTCTCAGCCCTTTCTAAAATTTTCATGTACCAGGGATTGAACTTGGGTTCTTGTGCTACCAAGGTAGGTGTGAGCTAAATCCCCAGGCCCAAATTTTTATATTTGAGACAGGATCTTGCTGAGTAGCCCAGGCTTCTATGTTGTGCTCCCACAGTGCTCAGATTATAGCCAGCATACACTACAATATTGTCTACCTTTTTAAAATAATAAAGATAGTAAATTCTAATTTTCTGCACAGTTAGTATTACAAGAACTAAAACCAGTGGTTCAAAAAATGTCACTGGGTCGTGAAATCACTTTAGTGGGTTGCGATCAGATTTTTTTTTAAGATGGAAAGTAATAGTGAATGCAAGATGTGTGAATAAGTGTGTGTTCCTACAAAATACATGTGTATTCTTTTTTTTTTTTTTTTTTTTTTTTTTTTTTTTTTTTTTTTTTTTAGTTTTTTGAGACAGGGTCTCGCTTTGTAGTTCAGGCTGGCCCTGAGCTCACTATGGTGCCCAGGCAAGCCGCCGTGAACTCAGCAATCCTCCTGTCCCTGCCTCCCGAGTGCTGGGATTACAGGCGTGAGCCACCATGTCCGGCATTGTAGTATGCGGTGTTGATTGTTGGTGGGCGTGAGTCTCCACGCCCAGCATTATATGTGGTTACCGGGGATTGAACTCAGGACCTTGCGCTTGCGAGGCAGGCACCGGAACCACTGAGCTAACCCTCCGGCCCTACATGTGTATTCTTGCAAAATATTCTCTAAGTGTCCAGAAGTTGAGAAAGACAGTCCTGATGAAGGGTGTTTTTCTGAATATATTGCAGTAGTCTTCACAGAGCATTAGAAACATTCATACTTTAATTTAGTGAAACATGTTTTTCTCACTTGAGTTTTTATGAGTTGGGAAATATACTTACCACCCAGAAACAGTCATCACATGATATTGTTAATAGCCCAAGAAACTTTTTTATTTAGACTGTAAAGGATCTTTTCCATCCCAGAATATTCGCTGCCGGGAGTTTTTCCACCTTGAGAATGGAAGAATCTGGATCCATTGTAATAAATTGTTAACATTGCTTCATATGGTTTCATAACTGAAGTAAAGGAGGACTGGTCATTTAGTGGTTTTTGCCTGTGTGGGTGTTCCAAGCTTTGCATAGTACACTAAGAGTGGATTCAGTAACTGGATAGAACGTGGGCCAGTAATTGTTTTTTTGGTGTGTTTTATAGTTAACAGCACCTAGGACTTTGGCTACTCACATTTCAGGTGTTCAGTATTGATAGGTAGCTGATAGGTACTGAATAGATAATTCAGTTTGGGTGGGTTGTCTCACAGCTAGGTAGGTGCTTTCTAAAACTTTTATTTCTAAGCTGAGTGTAGTGGTGTATACACTGTAATTCTAGCGCTTGTGAGGCTAAGACAGGAGATCAGTCAGTGCATTTGAAGCCAGCCTGGGCTATATAGTGAGTTAAAGGCCAGACTGAAATACATGGCAAGACTCTTGTCTACTCTTTACACAGCCTCATCAGAATGAGGAAATTGTATGGTGATTTCTTGGGCTCTTTTCAGTACATGGTTTGAGTATTTTGAGATAGCGGTAGGTATAACTTTATTTTTGATTGTACAGGTATGTATAAGACATTTTAGATAATGTTTTAAAATGTCAGATATAAAGGATATAATTCCCTGACATTTTGTTCTATGGAATCATCCTTTTCTATTTTACGTCAGTTTTTTTTTTTTTTAACATGAAGTTACCCTAACAGGTTACCTAAAGGGATCAGACTTTCCCGTATATTGGTGTTTTTATTTGGCCAGTTGCATAATTGCCTAGAGTCTAGGAAAGATTTTTTTTTTCTGATACTGGGGTCGAACTCAGGATGCTGCACTTGCCAGGCTGACACAGTGCCACTGAGCTACATACCTGACCCCTGGAATTTTTTTTTTTCTCTATAGTCCATGATACAGTTAATTGTAGTGAGCAGTGGAATCTATATTAAATGGCTAGATTTACCTTCTATTGGCTTAGGGATTGTGTATTAGTGGTTTTTTTTGAGGTTGTAAAGGGGGGATAGGAAAATGAGTGATTTCAGAGTTGAGAACTAATAGTTATGGATAATAATGACTGATACGAGAGGAACAAGTCACCAAGGTTGGTTCCCCTGCCTCACCCTAAATATTTCTTTGTAAGATTTGCATCAGAATTTAGGTATGCAGGGGTAGCATGGGTAGCATATAATGTGCTCCCAATAGGACAGTTGCCCCCAAATTAATGTTGTATGTTGTAAAATTTACACTGGAACACTGAAAACTGATTTAGAGTTAACATTCTTTTTTGTTTTATTTATTTATTACTGAGGATAAATCACATTGAAGTACATCCCAGCCTTTTTAAAATTTTTACTTTTTTGAGGCAGCGTCTCCCAAAGTTGCCTAGGCTGGGCTCAGACTCAAGTTCTTCTTGCCTGAGACTCCTAGAGTGCGGGGATTATAAGTGTGCACTACTGCACCCTGCTATACTGTGGTTACCTTTTAAACATTTTTTGGAATTTAGATGATAATATCTAAATCAATGAAAGCACTTAAAGCTTCTGGTGTGTGTCTTAAGAGTAAATGAAATGAAATGGTCCTTTTGGGAAACCTAACTTAGTGTACTGTACTTAGTAATTTAAAACTTAACATGAAACTTTAAGGTTAGTGCAGTGTTTGACAGGATAAGAAACTGAAATTATGGAGTCAGGTTGTTTCATTAGAGAAAGTTAGAGATACAAGTCCATTATCTGTTATACATAGATTACTTTTTTTTTTTTTTTTTTTTTTTTTTTTTTTTTT
>PVIC010038582.1:0-17524 GCA_004025085.1 Thryonomys swinderianus
GCCTGTAATCCCAGCACTCAGGAGGCAGAGACAGGAGGATTGCTGAGTTCCAGGCTTGCCTGGGCTACATAGTGAGCTCAGGGCCAGCCTGAACTACAAAGCAAGACCCTGTCTCAAAAAAAAAGAAAGAAAGAATTAACCAGAACACACACATAAAAAAAGAAAATTTGTCTATGTTGAAACTTAATTTTTCCCTTCTTCCTCTTCTCTCCAACCCCTCCTCCTCTATCTTTTCTTCCTTCAGTATTAGAGATGGATTCCAGACCCTCATCCATATTAGGCAGTTGTACTACCATTGTACTACCAGCCCTATGTTAAAAGTTTTAAAAGTATTCTGTTGTACAAAGGAAAATTTTCCATTCCACAAACAAAATTCAAGGATAAATACAGATTGGGCAAGATATTTATAATATATACTACGTGGTCATAATATATCTAAAGTGCAATCAGGAGAACAGATTATGGCCTGGGAAAAAGTACCTCTGGGCTGAGTTTTAGTCGCTTCTGTAATGTGAGTTTACTCTTATTTTTGTTAATAAAACCATAGAATATCTGAAAGCAATTGTGTTCCTTCTAGCAAATCCAATCTTTCAGAACTTCAGAGAATGCCCTTTGCTGCTTTTGCTGCTCTCCAGAAGCCCTCACTTGAGGTTCAGAGAGACATATTTTGAGATATTGTTTCTTGAGTCTCAATATGTATATATGTCCTGATATGTATGTGTCATGTGTGCATGTTGTCTAAATACCACCGTCCATATGTAGTTGTGGGTCTTCTGAAGGTTCAACGATTGAACATGCTAAAACAAACTCATACAGATTAACATGAGAAAAGAAGAGAAGGACTTGGCTAAACAAGAACTGTAGTTAAGAAAAGTAAGAAATTTTGTGCTGTGTAAATAAGTAACATTTTCTACTTACATCAATAGAATAAAAAATACCCTGGAGACAAAAGTGTCCATGTTTTTAGCTAATAAGAAATATTTTAGTATCATCGCTATTGGCAAAATATACATGAAATGGAAAATGTGGGTTATAGATAAAGATTTTGATTTTTTACATATCTGAATAAGGAAGTATAAGAAATTAATAAAATAAGTATCAAAAGAGAATTCCTAATTCCCGCTGCTCTGGAGAGTAAGGCAGGAAGATCTTCATTTCAACCCCAACCTGAGCAATTTAAGAATATTCTGTTTCAAAATAATGAATTTAGAAAGGGCTCAATGATAAAACCCTAGATTGAAACCCCACTACAAAAAAATAAATAAATAAAAGACGCAGGATCTCTAGTTAACATGCTATCATTCTGTTTAAATTCGTGAAACTCAAAATTGCGAGTTTAACTCCTTCCTTTCAATTCTCCTTTGTTATTTTCCTTTGACCACATTTCTATACTTTGAGAACAAAGGCTTGCCCTATAGAAAATAAAGGCTGAGGTGAAATTAGTTTATTCACAGTTTTTCCGGACAGCAGGAACAATCAGCAAACACTGAACTAGACAAAATGAAACGCCATTCAAGTAGAAACAGCCACTGCTTGCACTTTTCCTAACAAAGAGCAGGATTCCAAAACTTTTCCCCTCATCTCTTCACCGTGTACATTTTCCAACACTGAATGTGAATGAAGTTCGGGTTGAAGGCAGAAAAGTGACTTTGTGAGAGATGCTGGCTGAATAGGGAAGAGTCACACAACACTGCTTCCTGGTTGCTGCACAGAATGCAAGTCATTAGTTTTCAGTGACAGTACCCAGAGACTATTTGTAGAGGTACCACTCTCTGAGTCTTTTTTTTCTCTCTCTCTCTTTTTTTGAGTTTTCAGTTCTTGAAATTGGCTCATACTTCAGCCTGGAGACACTTCCCAATGTGTCTACACACATTTAGTGTTTTAAGCCACTATGGGAGAAACAAAATATGCTTGTGACTTTGGAAAGGAAGTAAAGAAAGAAAGCATGTGTTAGAAGGACTTCTTCTACATTAAAAAAATCATAAACTGGTTTCTTTCCCAATAAGCAGGTGTGTTTCATAATATTCTCAGCACTGTGGGTTTATAATTATGACTCATGAAAAGGTATTTTGTTAATTAAAGTGCTAAAATGAAATGAATTAATCTGAACTGAGTATATTGCTTCTAGAATTTATGATTGTCAAGAGCTCCCTAAATTTTATAGCCACCCATTGGGAGTGCAATAAGAATATAAGAGATTTCAGATTATTTGAATAATAAATCCATTAATTCTTTTTTCAAGGGTGAAGAGGAGGAATATATTCATATCCTTTCTCTTGGGCTGTAATCCCTGAATGTTCTTCAAAACAAAAATATTCTCAGACTCAAATTAATGAGATGAAAAAGGTTGAATCCATGGGTCTGGAGAGCTGTGGACGTAGAGACAGTGATGACAGGGAAGCCAACCCCTCAGGGCGAGGAGCACTGAAACAACTGCACTTTGTAAGGCTAGGCATGGGAACTAGGAGCTAAATTTAATTTCTGACTAAGGTGTGACTCCCCACAGCCAAAAAGAGGCCTGAAGATGTGCTGTTCATTGCCGCCTGAAGTTAAAGAGAGAGGTCTCAGTCCCCCCAAAATAAACCGGTGGCTAATATGATGATATCCCAATGTCACCTGACACAAAGATCTTCAACCTTAAATGTAAGCCTCAGTTTGGAAGTTTGACCCCTGAGGAGCTACCTAAAATTAGCTTTAAACAAACTATACAGAAAGAAGGGAGGAATAAGAAGAAAGAAAGGGAGGGCCGGAGGGTTAGCTCAGTGGTTCCGGCGCCTGCCTTGCAAGCTCAAGGACCTGAGTTCGATCCCTGGTAACCACACAGAATGCTGGGTGTGGAGACACGCCCCCCAACAATCAACACCGCATACCACAATGCCGGAAGTGGTGGCTCACGCCTGTAATCCCAGCACTCGGGAGGCAGAGACAGGAGGATTGCTGAGTTTGCGGCGGCTTGCCTGGGCACCGTAGTGAGCTCAGGGCCAGCCTGAACTACAAAGCAAGACCCTGTCTCCAAAAAAAAGCAAAAAAAAAAGGGGGGGGGGAGACTTTTTAAGACCTCCCCATTGCCGGGCATAGTGATGCACATCTGTAATACCAGCATTGTGGTAAGCTAAGGCAAGAATATTATGAATTCCAGCCCAGTTTGGGCAATTTGGAGAAACTTCATTTCAAAATTTAAAAAGAAAACAAGTTTAAAACGGACTGGAAGTATAGCACAGCATAAACACCCTGGGTTCAATCCCTAGTACACTGCAAAACAAACAAACAAAATTTCCCCTCAAAAAATTTTCCAAACAAAAATTCTTTGCGAAGACTAGTAACTGTTGATAGGAGTTTAAACTCGTTCAATCCCTTTGGAAAACCATTTGACACTGTTTATAAAAACTGAGTATTTATATACCCAATAACCTCGTAATTCCACTTCTAGGAATATACCTAACAGAAATGAGTACGGAGATATATCAACACATTTCAAAGAAAGGTCAAAGTTTCACTCCCCGTAAATTCCTGAAACAGAGAAAATATTCCAACAGGAGAACAAACCTTTTAAAATATTATATATGTGTACAATAGAATAGTGAACCCTAATTAGAAAATACTAACTACAACTATGTGTAACAAGGATAAAAATCTTTCTTTCCTTTCTTGTTTTTGTTTGTTTATTTGGGGTGTTTTGTTTTGTTTTGAACCAGGGTCTCACTATGTAGTTCCCACTGGCCTTGAACTCACTATGTAGCCCAGGCTGGCCTCAAACTCAGGGCAATCCTCCTACCTCAGATTCTCAAGTGCTGAGATTATAGGTGTGAGCCACCACACCAGGCTGGCAAGGATAAATCTCACAAACATAATATGGAGTAAAAGACATTTCCTTGCAGACAACATGAAAAGAAAAACAATATCTGTTGCATGAATTACAATCTCAAAAGCTGAAGATTTTCCAAAAGAAATATAATTATTCTTGACACATAAAGATAATTTTCCTCTCTAAATTTTGATAAAGAAAACTATATGATTTAGTAAGTGATATTACAAGTAACAATGGGCCATATGATAAAATCTCCTAGTTTGCTGATGGCCTATAAAAAAGCACATTTCAGAAAAAGAATGATTGTTAGTGGCTATCAAAACAAGAATATGAGAATACAAGATCTGTAAGTTTATACCCTTACAAAATTAGAAGTTTTTAAGTATTCTACCCTCAAACAGAACACATCAAATCTCTAATGTGTATATCCAAAACTTATGTTCAGTAGATAGTGAGTTTGGAAGGAGGGCAGAGGTAGGAGTTTTACTAGACACTTTATTTTTACAACTTGCTTTAGATTTTATTTTTCTAATACATATACAAAATACTAAATGGCCAGTAGTTAATTCTGTTTATATTTTATCCATTTTTGTGCTTGCCATTTTTCTTGTGTTCCATGCTTGCCTCTTGAGTTCAAATGCCAACCTGACAAGTTCTATTTCTTTGAACTTTTTGTTAAGCAAAGTACAGGCTTAAAGCCAGCCCTGAGTTCAGGTCCCCTTGTCTATTTATTGGCTATATGGCTTTGGACAATCATTCTATGTAAAAGGTACTAAATTACATGCTGTAAGAGGTTACAAGAACTGCTCAAGGTGGGCCGGAGGTTTGGCTCAGTGGTTCCGGCGCCTGCCTCACAAGCGCAAGGTCCCAAATTCGATCCCCAGTAACCACATACAATGCTGGACGTGGTGACTCACGCCCACCAGCAATCAATACCACATACCACAGTGCGGTGCGTGGTGGCTCACGCCTGTCATCCCAGCACTTGGGAGACAGAGACAGGAGGATCGCTGAGTTCCAGGCTTGCCTGGACTACATAGCAAGCTCAGAGCCAGCCTGAACTACAAAGCGAGACCCTGTCTCAAAAAAAAAAGAACTGCTCAAGGTAATCCTTCAAGATGCAAATAATTCAGCTAGAGTTCATCTATCCCGTTAGCAGTTTTCTTAATTGTAAAAATGGGAATTGTACTATTTACTATGGCTACTGCCCACTGTACCATAATAGGTCTTTGTTAGAGCCTGTAATGTGTTAAAATCCCATTAAAGGTTAAAATTTTTCTTTTTTAAATTGATAAAATTCATTCATAGAGAAGTCTTATAACATGATGAATTATTAAACTGAGTAATGATGTCTAGGATTTTTTAAAATGAGATGTTAAGAGGCTTATTTTCTAATATATTTTGTGTACTGATGCTGAGAGCAATCCTGTGAAATTTCAAAAAACAAAAATGCTTTAGCGGTGATTAGTGCTGGTGGAGGTAGTATATAATCTCCTGAGGTTACAACTTCACTGTGTGGTTCATAAATTCTAATTTCTTGTCCTAAATTTTACATTCCCTAACATTTGTGTAGACCTTATAAGCATATGCATACCCACTCCTTTCTTTCTTTTACCAAATATTTTTCCTAGTACATTTTGTTGGAGACTGTGCTTTTTTTTTTCCTCAGCCCAGAAAAGCCACTGTACCACCAAACCCAAGAGACAGAGATAGAACAGCTTTGTGCTCCTAGACTCAGACAAGAAAAGTGTGGGTGGAGGAATGGGAGGTCAGAAAATAGGTTGTTATTTCCATTGCTGGCAATTTAGATTCAGAGGCATTTCATCTGCAGTTCCCTCAAGTGTTGAATTGAATAAAAGTAGTAGCAGAAACAGTGGAAAGGGTGGCTGGGGGAGGGGCTGCAAACACTTCCAGCTAAACTCAGAGAGACAGGCGGCTTGTAAGCATGCATCCTCCGCTTGGAATAAAAACCACAATGCCTGAGAGCCAGCATTTATTGAAACAAGATGCTGCCATAGTGAAACAAAACACAGACTGAAATCCATCTACACTGGCAGGGTGGTGTGATTACTACACTTGTGCCCCTCTAACCAGGAGGGGTTCTGCACACAACTGAATGACAAGAATAAAACGCTGCTGCATTTGCATCCTGCCTAGCATGTGAGTGATTTAGGAATAGAAATATTTTACATGCACCTTTTATCGAAAAGGGTTGTGTTCATAAAGACCAGCTCCCTACTTTACATTTTATTTAATTTGCATTGAGTCAGGCACTATGAAATTACTGATTGTGTATAGAAAGCTTATCATTTACAAAGATATCGTATTCCAAATTCTCTTTTTAAGATGTTTTAAGCCAGTTATCCTTTGAATATCATCTCACTTGGTGGTAAACATCATAAGGTAGCTCGCAAAGCATTTTTAACAAGTAATATGCCTAAAGGGTATGACAAATACAGGAAAGATAAATTGAAAGTAATGATGGAGGAAGACTAGAAATAAACAGGAAAATATTGGATACTGATTTATTTATCTTGTTTGCTTGTGATCCTGAGAAAATGATCTAATTCAAAAACTTAAGGAAAAGCAAAAATGTAAATATATGCAAGACATTTTGATATGCCAAGGATTGTAAAGGTTCACAACACTGATTCTTTTTTATAATAAATGTACCTAAAAATTATAACTTTCAGTTTCACTGATAGGTATCCCAAAGTTATAGATACTCACTAAGTAATAGATACTAAGATTATTCTATACAAAAAGTACTGAATTAATTATATGCTGTAAGAAGTATAAGAACTGTTCAAAACAGGGAATCTTTCATCAAAGTGCAGATAATTTAGTGAGCAGAAATACAGACTCATCCACAGATGTAACGTGGAGAATTGGAGAACTCTAGATCTGAAAGTCATACAGCCCTGACTACTTGGCCTACCAGCTAAATAAACATGATAGATTTTCTCAGTTTCTTGGAGTATGGTTTCCTTACCTATAAAATTATGATAGGGCCAGAGGATTAGCTCAGTGGTTCCGGCACCTGCCTTGCAAGCGCAAGGTCCTGAGTTCAATCCCAGTAACCACATACAATGCTGGGCGTGGAGACGCACGCCCACCAGCCATCAATACCACATACCACAGTGCCGGGTGTGGTGGCTCACGCCTGTAATCCCAGCACTCGGGAGGCAGAGACAGGAGGATTGCTGAGTTCCAGGCTTGCCTGGGCTACATAGTGAGCTCAGGGCCAGACTGAACTACAAAGTGAGACCCTGTCTCAAAAAAAAAAAAATAATGATAAAAGTATCTACCTTATGAAATTAATGTGAAAATAAATAAAATGATGGAAATGATTTGCCTAGTAAAGCATAAGGTAGATGTTTAATCAGGTACTTACTACCCTTATTTTGATAGAGAGGTTGAAAAGAACCACTATTTCACAGGGTAGTGAGAGGTTGATTCTTTGACTTGGCTCTTAAAAGCATGGTAGTAGTAAGGTTTATATATTTTATTTTGTAACTGTCTGACACTTAAACTCCCTTCTGAAAATGGGGGGCATTCCTTTATGTCTCGTAGGAAACATCAGATACTCATTCTCCAATTCTATTTTCAGCTGGATTTGACCAATCAGACACTGTAATCATTAGTAATATTCATACACTCATCTTAATTTTTCAATGCTAGATGTGACCTAATAGATTTCATGTTACTAGAGGTTGACGTTTTTTTGTATTCTTATGCTACTACTTTTCATCCTCTTAGGCTCTTCATCGTCCCTACCCACTATTTTCAGTAATGTATATGATTCTTTTAGTCTTTGTCTTCATGATTTTAAAATGTATTTTTAAAGACCTACTTCTTGATTGACTATCCTTTAAAAGCATAAGAGAGAACTGTGAAAATAGTGCATCTACTTCTTCTTATACGACTTCTGTTCTTTTCCCACCAAACTTTTGAACGTGGTATTGTTTTCATGTGGTCAGCATTTACAACATTTATAATATTTCCTATCACTGTTACTAAATCTTACACACATTATCCCTAAGACTAAATGTTCTGGACAGAACAAAATCAGTCCTAAAGTACTAAATAAAGGAGTCACACAAATTATTGTCAAGTTATAAGAACCCTCAAGTTTAGGACACAGCAGCACTCAAATCACTTAGGGCAAAAATACCTTGGAGTCATTTTCACTCCTCTTTCATACACTTATACTATGAGCAGGTCTTTATCCACTATCAAAATGCATTCTGGTTCTGAGCCTTCTCACCATCTTCACTGCTACCACCCAGTCTAAGCCATCATCGTCTTTCAGTTGGTATCATAATACTGAACCCTCCAACTGGCCTGTTTCTTACTATCATCACGTGACTGTGTCTGTGTCCCTGTGCTGTTTTTCCCCATAGAGTAGCCAGATTAATGTTTTAGAATATAGTCAGACAATGTTATTCTCTGCTCAAAATCCTCCAGTGATTCCTCATCATTTTTAGAATAAAAAACAAGGTCTTACATGGCCTGCATGGCCCCACATGGTATAGCCCCTGGCTACCCCTCTAAACTCCTTTCTACTACTCTCCATATTCGCTACACTTCAGCAACGCCAGCATCCTTGCTGTTCCTTAAAGATGCCAGGCATGCTCCTGTTTTTGAGTTTTGTAGTTGTTTGTATTTCAGCTAAGAACAGCCCTCCCCCAGACTCATCTCCCAGATTCATACCCCTTCTTCAGCTCATCTCCACTTCAAATGGGTCTCAGTTCACATGTCACTTCCTTAAAGAAGCTTTCCCTAACTGTCTTGCTTTCAGGGGTAATTCCATCATGCACCCTTTCCTGACCCTGTATTATTTTCATCCTGTCACTTATCATTACTTGATATTATAAGACATGTCCATTTGTTTATCTGTTTACATCTCTCTCCATGTCTTCAGAGAATATAAATTTTCTGAAGTCCAAGACTTGGTCTCTTGTTCACTGACTTCTAAGGCACTGACAACCCTAAAAAAAGTGCATCCTCAGAGACAAAAACACGGTTTAGAACATTGTAGGGGTTGCTCAAAACATTTTTGAATGAATGACTGAGAAGGAGAAAGACAAGAAGAAAAAAGGAGAATAAAAGTGATGTCATCATCATCATCCAGTGCTAACCTGATCAGAAACATTACCCAAAACTATTTGGAGGAAAACTGTAAATTAACTAGTGGAGGGATGGGTGGAGGAACATGTTGTGGTATGACACTGAGAAGAAGGAGAGTAAAAAGTGAACTTTCCAAAAAGAAGGGCTGTAAATATTAAAACAGAAACACTAAACCTGCTGGAAAATAGGTTAGGTAGAACTCTTGGAAACATTAGCATAGGGAAAGATTTTATGAACAAAACCTCAGGAACACAGGAACTAGCAGAAAGAATCAACAACTGGGATCTCATCTTATTAAAAAGCTTCTGCACAGCAAGAGAAAAAAAGGAAACCTACAATATGGGAAAGTTTTTTTTTTTTTTTTTTTTTTGAGACAGGTTCTCGCTTTGTAGTTCAGGCTGGCCCTGAGCTCACTATGTAGTTCAGGCAAGCCCTGAACTCAGCAATCCTCTTGCCTCTGCCTCCTGAGTGCTGGGATTTGAGCCACCAAGCCCAGCATTTGTGGTATGTGGTACTGATTACCTATGGGTGGGAGCCACCATGCCTGGTACTGTTTGTAGGTGGTTACTGGGGATGGAACCAGGGACCTTGCGCTTGCTAGGCAGGCACCAGGACCACTGAGCTAAATCTCTGGCCCCGGGAAAGAATTTTTACCAGCTGTTTCTCAGATAAAAGACTACTGTCTAGAGTACATAAACAACTTTAAAAATCAGCTCCCCAAATGTAAAGACCTAATTCAAAAGTGGGCATTTGAAATGAATAGACATTTTTCAGATGAAGAAGTAAAGACAGCTAAGAAACATATGAAGAAATGTTCGCCATCACTGGTCATTCGAGAGATGCAGATAAAAACAACCCTGAGGTTCAATCTCACTCTACAAAGAATAGCTACTATCATGAAATCAACCAACAACAAATACTGGTAGGGCTGTGGGGAGAAAGGAACCTTTCTTCTCTACTGTTGGTCGGAATATTGATTGGTGCAACCATTGTGGAGATCAGTGTGGAGATTCCCTAAAAAACTAGGACTCAAGGTCCCATTTGACCCTGCTATTCCCCTGCTAAGTATATATATGAAAGAATTAAAAGAATCATTCCACAGTGACGTATGTGTACCTATGTGTTTAGCAGCTCAGTTTATCATAGCTAAATTTGGAAACAGGTCAAATGCCCATCAACTGGAGGCTGATAAAGATATGTGGGGGTTTTTTGTATAAAATGGAGTATTACTCAGTCATAAAGAATGGTAAATTAGAGTCATTTATACTCAAATGGATATACTTTGAGGACATACTCATAAGTGAAATAACAGGATACTGATGTGTAAATACCATATCTTTTCTCTAGTATGAAAAACTGAAGTTGTAAGTGAATGCCAAAATTTATGATAGGTAATGTGAAATGGGAAGAAAACGTGCAAAAGGAAAAGTGAAAGGGTGGGAAGGGGAAAGTAAAGAAGAGAAAGAAAAAAATTCATAGTTTAAAAAAAAGGAAAACAAAGCTTGTAGGGAGGACAGGGGAAAGGGGAAAAATGAGAATCAAGATATGTCACATACAGGTACAAATTCTCAGTGTTGAATGTGATCATAATGTATGTATGAAATGTGCCAATAAAGAGAAGATCTGTCTCTGTGTAAAGGAAATAGACATATACTTGGCACATAAAAGTACTGAAAGAAGGTCACTGGAAGGATTTAAAACCATGAGAAGTAATTGCAATGTTTCAAGCATAGCATAAACATGTTAATATTTTTGTATCTACCTCTAGTCCACTGGTAGTAATGATGAAACTATCACATATAAAAGTCAAGAGGCTTCCTCAGTGATATCCAGTAGCAAGTCTTAGTTTTGTGCCAGTTGAGATCTTACACTTAGAAATTCATGTTGTATAATAATTAGTTTTTGATATATTATTTAATATTTTAATTATTAAAACATAATAAACTTACATGGCACAAAAGTCAAACAACAAATACGAGAGATATGGAGATGTCTCCTTTCCATTCTGGGGGGAAGAAAAAGGATTTGTTATTTAGTAGATGTTGGCCAAATCTCCCTCCATCGGAACTATACTATTTAGCATTCTACCAATAATATAGGCGAGTTCCTGTACTCAGTCAAAGTTCTCCAGAGAAAAAGAACAGTAATGTGTGTGTGTATGTGTTTGGATAAATGAACAGATTGGTAGCTACACACACACACATACCACTTATGGGTTTGGGGGAGGGAGAGAGGAAGAAAAATAAAGGAGGGAGGAGGGAAAGCCACAGAGAGAGAGACATAACGTGCAAAATCTAGAGCAGCAAAAGATGTTACAGTCTCGAGTCTGCTGGTGGTTATGTAGGCAGAGTACCTTCCTCTTTAGAAAGTCCTTTTTTCTCTAGGCCTTCCACTGCCTATATGAGGCCCGCCCACATTGCGTTAAAACTAAACATCTTCTGATTAAATTTTAATGGCATCTAAAAAATACCTCCACAGCAACATCTGGACCAGCATTTAATCAGACAACTAGATACAATAGCCAGACTAATACATAAAACGAGTCATAGCAGTGTCTATCTCTCTACAGTGTTGCTAACAGATTTTATTGTCAAATTACTGGATTTTTGCCAGTCTGGTAGGTAAAAATGTTATCTCAGTATATTTTTATTAACATTTCTCTTATTAGTGAGGCTGAGGATCTTTAAACATCTCAAAAAATAATATATATTTTTGTTTGAACTGTCTGATTATGTATGTTACCCATTTTTCTATTCAATTGTTGATATTTTCCTCCTGAGTATTCTATTTTGATCAAATCTTTATTTCTAAAAAAAAAATACAAAGGGATTGTCAGTAATTCTACTCTCTTCTTACCAGTAGAGAAAGGAGGCAGACGGAAGGCAAAGGCTTAAATGAAGTTTTAAAGAAGGGATAGAAGTAAATCTCTGTTCTCATGATTCCTTGTAATATTTTCTAGAATTTAAAAAAGTATCACTTAGGTTTTCTTTATCTTGGTCATTCTCCAAATCACTTTCTCCTCCCAATTCTGACCTCATCTTTCACTATTATCATTCTCTCATTGTAGCCACTTCACCTTCTCTCCTTTGAGCAGTATGGCCTCGCACAGAATCTTGGCATTTGCTTTTCACTGTTTCCACAGCAGTCTCCCATGTAGTGACTGTCTCAGGGACATGCCACCTGGCTATCCCACCTAAGGGAAATGATCTGTACCCATCTCTTACCCTTGGGAAGGTTACAATCTACTAGGAAAAAATATGTAATACAAATAGTATTATTTAATGCGATAAATCAGACAGATTGGACAAATGGATAACATTTTACTTTTTTTTTTCTTTCTTCTTTTTTTTTTTTTGAGACAGGGTCTGGCTTTGTAGTTCGGGCTGGCCCTGAGCTCACTATGGTACCTAGGCAAGCCGCGAACTCAGCAATCCTCCTGTCTCTGCCTCCCGAGTGCTGGGATGACAGGCGTGAGCCACCACGCCCGGCATTGTGGTATGCGGTGTTGATCGCTGGTAGGCATGAGTCTCCATGCCCAGCATTATATGTGGTTTCCAGGGATCGAACTCAGGACCTTGCGCTTGCGAGCCAGGCACCAGAACCACTGAGCTAACCCTCCGGCCCTATCTCTCAACTTCTAATGATATGCTTTGGAATTCTTCTTATTTTGTAATACCACCTTTATTTTCTGAGAAAAACATTTCAAAACCCACAACAGTGGGAAGAATAACTAAATTCCTTCTCCTGAAAAGCTGTTTTTTCATAACTGTCCTAGAAAGAGTAGATGAATGCTTCATTCCCACAGCTTTAACATAATCCCCAAAAGAAAAACTTCGAATGGTTCCCAACACAAAGCCAAATGTCTGTAGTATATTTTTCTGTTGACAAAAGAATTTGTGAGTGGCTTTATTCTATTGTATACTCTCTCTCCATCAAAGAAGGACCCAATTAAGCCAAATAGTAATATTTAAAATCTGAAAGCCCCCAAGAGATTAAAATTAAAACCTAAATCTGACATGTGGATGCTTTAAAGCTGTGTTCTACTTATGACCGAGGACTCGGCCCAGCCTGGAGCCAGGTGCATTGCCATGGTCTGAACATACCAATTACAGAGAGGCTCATATTGTGCTCGCTTCGGCAGCACATATACTAAAATTGGTACAGAGAGGCTTATATTGTCTGCATTAGAGTATCACTCCTGTGTGTGCGTGTGTGTGTGTGTGTGTGTGTGAGAGAGAGAGACAGACAGACAGACAGACAGACAGACAGACAGACAGGGTTTCACTTTGTAGTTCAGGCTGGCCCTGAGCTCACTGTGGAGCCCAGGCAAGCCTCAAACTCAGCAATCCTCCTGCCTCTTCCTCCTGAGTGCTGGATTACATGCATGAGCCCTCATGCCCGGGATTGCTCCTTATAGTTCTTGATGCAAGTTAGAATTCCTCTTCATGTCATATGAGAACAAACAGAACAGCCTAGAACACAGTAAGCAGGGTGGGACATTCAAACTGTCATTGTAATTACCTGCATAAAGCAAAAACTGAGAGGGTTTTTCAGTGAAAGACCTAGGACTTCTGTGTCTGTGTGTACAAAGAATTAAATTAAACAAACAACAAAAGCAATTTAAGAAAATTTGTATGTTTTGCTGCTTTGACTTTCCTTGTATTTCTTTCCTTTAAAAAGGGAAAAAAGCTTTCTCTCAGCATGACAATAAAAATGTTCAGTCTTTTAGAAAACACACACACACACACAGAATAGCTTTTAATGTGGGTCAGGTACTATGTATTGCTTTTCTTGAAATACCCAGGGAGCGCGCGCTTTTCCCCTCATGTCCCACAAACTCTGTGTACATGTACAGGCATAAGGACTAAGGGAGGTGCATATTTTCCCGTACGACTATTACGTGTGTTTGTGCCCTAGCACCGCCGTTTGTGAAAGTCTGCGTGTGCCTTGTGCAAAGGAAAGGGACCTTGCTCCATTATTCCAAGCAATTAAGCTCCAACAGCACAAGGATGAGGAGGCGGCCCTGATTTTCGTTGCCTCTGCAGTAATTGCCTCAGCAATCATCTTTGATCAAGGCAGAGCAGAGGAGGAGAGTCCTGCAAGTTGACGTCTCTGGTATGAATGTATACATTTACATACATGGGGCAGTCGTAGCACCACAGCTTCTTCCTGACGTGTCTGACCTGAAACCACTGGAGCTCCACTGACACCTCATTTAATTGAGTCCTTCCCTAGCAGTGCGGGGGCCGGGAACTTGAAAGGAGGAGGGGAGTGGAAGGATGGGTAATCAAGGCTCGCTCTTCTGCTTGGATGTCTCGAAATGACAGGAAAGTAATTGCTTTTGAAAAGCAAAAAACAGAAATAGGACAATTTGTTCTATTTAGCAAGACACTAAAAGAGGATAAAGATAGAGGACTTTGCCCCAAATGTACCAAAATCCCTACGCTGTGAATAAAACCAATTTTGACCTGGGTGCGAATAGGAATGAAATGGATTTTATCAAAGAAAAACAAAACAAAACAATACATACATACATACATATATATATACACATACATACACATACACATACACATACATATATATATATATATAAAATCTAAGAAAGAAAAATCCAGAGGCTCTTTCGGTTCACAATGGCCAGATACAATAGTAAGACCTTCCGAGGCCAGAGCCACGGCATGGCCCCTTTGTCAGCTTCAGATGAGCCCAGAGGGTTGAGTCAGTCTAACCTGCCTCTGTGACACCTCACCCAGCCGCCTGACCTGTGAGCGGCCTCATTTTTATGGATGCGGGAGCACGCGGTGTAATTCATTCCCTGGCACACCCCGCTCATTCCGCTGCCTGCCGCTGCCACAAAGGTACGCTGCACTGTCTGCCGGCTGAACCAAGGAGATACCAGCCTGCTTTTTGTTTAACGCAGAAGTTGCCGTACGTTACAGCTGAAGAGAGATGCCCTTTTTTACAGCATCAGTAGGGGGCCCTAGATGGCCCATGCAAATTAGCAGGGGTTCCACGAATTCAGAGTTTAAAGAAATCAGTCTGGACCTGGAGGAAGCATCAGGTATGGGAAAAACAAAACCAGAAAGATAATTGATAATGTTGCCTCTTTTATCATCAGCTCTCCATTTTGGTGTTTTTGATAATATATTAATAAGAACATTTGTGTGCATGTGCAGCAGGCAACTGCTTTGTCTTTAGTACATGGTAAAATGGGAAGATGGCGTGATAATAGCACCTTTGCAAAGCTCTCTCACATACACCATTCCCCTAATCTTCCCTACAGCCATGGGTGTGGTAGCAGCAGTTTAATGAGGTCAGGAAACTGAGGCTCAGTGTAAAGCGTGTACACCAGTTCTCACTGATGACAAACAGCAGAGCAGGGAGTCCTGACGTGCAGCAAGAGAGGCCCCCGTTCTGGGCCCTACGAGAGAGCTCTGTCCTGGCCCTTCTCTGGCTGCCTCACATCCTCTCCCCTCGCTCAGGAGGCCTACGGAATCAGGGAGAGCAAGTACTCACTAACAGTTTTCCAGTCTTTCCCACCTCTAGGTCTCGTTCCACTCCTCGGGACTCTGAGATTTGAGAAGTCCTTCCAAACCCACAAAGGCCTCTTCCCTGGGTCCATCCTTTTAGTCTGCACCCCTGTGCCTGAGTGGTCGCCATAGAATGACTGTTTACAGCCATAGGGAATCCATTTTGGATTGCAGCCAGAGTGTTCCTCACATGTACATGAAATCAGTCAGAGCCAGAGACAAAATCAAGGGTGGGAAGAGGGGGGAGTTGGTTGTGGTCTGGAACCGGTGAAATAACTCCACACGCAGGTCAAAGGTTCCTGACTAGAAAGAATGTGGTCTCTGAAGGTGTTACAAAGGTAAATATTTATCAGCGTGGGGAGCTAGAACATGGTTTTTGTTTTGTTTCTATTTAAAGAATCAAACAATTTACTCACATTCATAATCACGATTTTTCCAGGAACTTACTGAAGGCTGACAATCAATGTCTACAACAGTTAAGGGAATTAAGGATGGATCTAATGATAAACTAATAAGATTTCAGGGCCAGAGATTTAGCTCAGTGGTTCCAGTACCTGCCTCGCAAGCACAAGATCCTGAATTCGATCCCAGTGATCACATAGAATGCTGGGCGTGGTGGCTCACGCCTGTCATCCCAGCACTCGGGAGGCAAAGGCAGGAGGATTGCTGAGTTTCAGGCTTGCCTGGGCTACATAGTGAGCTCAGGGCCAGCCTGAACTACAAAGCGAGACCCTGTCTCAAAAAAAAAAAAAAAAAAAGATTTCAGAAGTATTTTAGTACAAACTGCTGGTTAACTTCAGTGCCATATTCCTAAATAATAATAATTTGGCACAAGTTAGCACCCTGAGTAAAAGTGAACATTTCTTCCAAGCAATTATAAATTTCTCTTTGTCGACAAGATCCGATTTAAGGGCTGGAGATTTAGCTCAAATGGTACTGTACCTACCTTGAAAGTATAAGGATCCAAGTTCAATCCCCAGTACCACAGGGAAAAAAAGAAAGATCTGATTTAAACCTTTGCTCCAGATTCATGGCTAAGTTGATCCGTTATCCATTTTCAGCAGGAAAATAAGTTTTAAAGAAAGAAGCCCAGGGGCCAGAGAGTTAGCTCAGTGGTTCTGGCGCCTGCCTTGTGGGCGCAAGGTCCTGAGTTCAATCCCCAGGAACCACATATAATGCTGGGCATGGAGACACGCCCACCAACAATCAACGCCGCATACCCCAATGCCGGATGTGGTGGCTCACGTCTGTAATCCCAGCACTCGGGAGGCAGAGACGGGAGGATTGCTGAGTTCGCGGCGGCTTACCTGGGCACCATAGTGAGCTCAGGGCCAGCCTGAACTACAAAGCGAGACCCTGTCTCAAAAAGCAAAAAAAAAAAAAGAAAGAAGCCCAAAGCAGATGAGATACTGTATTAACATGGGTCACTTGAGCAGTTTACATCTGGTTTCCACAGAGCTTCTTCTGCCAGCCAAGGGGCCATGTCAGATTTCACCTCTCCAGTGAAGCTCTCTCCTAGCACTGAACTTCTACAGCACTTTCTATTGCTATGGGTTGAATGTTTCGCTCTGACTTCATCAGTTCTTTCTGTATCTCTTAGTATTCCTAGTAGATTATAAAGGTTTGGACTCCTGGAGTTTTCACTTTTGAATTCTCACAGTGTTCAGTGCACATAGTAGGCTTTGAATGACCATTTAGTTAATGAATACACAGATGATTCTACTTTTCCCCTAATTTTTTATAATTTCCTTTAAAAAAATTTTTTTGCTGCATTTTTAAGTGTTCTGAAGTCTCTTCTGTGGTCGTTACGTGATTTTCACTAACCCCTAAAGAATATAATTTTAGAAAATACTTAGCCAGCATCATACTCAATGGGCAAAAAATGAAACCTTTTACACTAAGGTCAGGAACAAGGCAAGGATGCCCGCTGTCACCACTCTTGTTCAATATAGTACTGGAAACATTAGCCATAGCAATTAGGCAGGACAAAGATATAAAAGGAATAAAGATAGGAAAGGAAGAAGTTAAACTGGCATTATTTGCTGATGATATG
>PVIC010038583.1:0-17537 GCA_004025085.1 Thryonomys swinderianus
CTGGAGTTCGCTTCCTTTCACTTGTTGTAGTAGATCCGCTGGGCGATGCGAATGTGGTCACCCACCGCATGAGCCTGTGTCTGTTCAGACCGGCTATATAGGTTGCCAGTAAAGACAGCTTTGAATTTCACCGCTCTAGAGCCTGAGGTTCAAAACCAGCCCAGCGTTGCTCCTAGTATGTTATTTTAGTCTCGACAAATCTCAAGGTCAGACAGCAGTGAAGGGCAGGGGAAAAATATGCATTTGAAATTAATTGGAAGAAGATATAAAAATCTCATGAGGAGAGCCATGGATTATGAGAAATAAATGTAATCATTTTAAAATCTAAAATGCATTTAAATCATTAGCCAGCATCTAAGCACATTTTATTTCCCTTTCTCTATAAAATGTACACACAAATATAGATTTATATTTAAAATACGTGTATATATACATGTATACATATACATACATATGTGGGTTTTTTTTGAGACAGGGTCCCACTATGTAGTCATGGCAACCCTCCCGCGTCTGTCTCCCGAGTGCTGGGATTACAGGCATGAGCCATCATGCCAGGCTAATGTGTATTTTTAAATATAAATATGTACACATACATAAATGCTTTTATTTGCTACATTTTAAAAGTGTTTACTCATAAATTTATGTAACAATACATTCATAGTTTTGTTTTACCTGCACATTATATTATTAGTCTCATGATTCCCAGCTATTCAGAGGTTTTAATAGCTATTTATGTGGCACTGATTTAGATTTACAGAAAAGTTGTAAAAACAATGTGGAGCGCTCCCATGTACCTCATAGCCACTTCCCCTGATCATTCATAGGTAACATTACTGTGTTACATCAAAGAATCAATGTTGAGGCCTCATAATTAACTACAGTTTATACTTTAAGTTTCCTTAACATTTACCCAATGTCCAGTCCACTTCTCATTTGAAGTTCTAGGAGACCATAATATCTTCATATAATTAAAACTAATATTTAATTGAAAATTCAAACATTTATGGTGGACCATCTGTTTTGACAAACGTATACATGCAAGAATTACTGAAACAAGCTTATTGACACATATGTTGTCTTATCTGCTTATCATGTTTTGTGATGAGAACATGAAAAATATACTGTCAACCATTTTCAAATACACCATACATTACTGTTTACTATTGTCATAATCTGCTGTATGATGGACCTCCAGAATTTACCCCTCTTTTCTGAAACTTTATACTTCTTCTCAATTTCTCCACTTTTTTCTCTTGCTTTTAATCCCTGGTACCACCACTCTGCTCTGTTTCTACGAGTCTCATTTTTCTTAGATTCCACATAAATATGAAATTATAGAGGTTTTATCTTTTTCTTTTCTCTTATTGGTACCTGAGCTAAGAGGAGAGACATATCAAGGCAGGCAGAAGGTAGCAAAGGAAATGGGACCTTAGCAGTTCCTTTGTACCTTTTTCCTATGCAGGCTAAAGAGAATAGTGTGGCTGTCCAACCAATCACTGGGCTGATTTAGGAGTCCCACACTTAATCCTACCAATCTCAATCCTAAAATTATGCTATGAATCAACCACACACTAGATCTATCCACCTCTATAAATCCCCACCTCAGAACACATGAGGCTTTAGGGTGTGTCTAAACTGAAGCCATAACAAGTTAGAAGATTTAGATAGATATTCTGGGGTTAATGTTTTATTAGATGTATGACTTAACATATTTTTTCACACCGAGTAGATTTTAATTGAATATGTTATTAGATTGTATTTTCTTTCTTAGGATATCAGTTATGCTCTTCTTTTATAAATTAATGGCTGTTATAAATCTTACACTATATTTTTAAAACTAATTAAGTCCGCTAGAAATTACTTTACTCCATCCTGGTTGTTGCGGCTACGATGCAAAATTGTGTGCTGAAGTTTTTGCATCTCATCTTTATGCTATTACTGCCATCAATTTCCATTACACATCCTCACTAACTACTTCCAATCCTCTTTCCGATAATTTCAACATCTGTGTAATGCATGCGTGTTGTTTTGATAACTGGCTTAATTATTAACTTTACTTTTGCTTTTGATGTCTTCTAATTTAGGTTTCCTGTTGATCTCAGCTGTGCTCTGCTGCATGGTATGTGTGGCAAATGGTGACAGAGGCATTAAATTTCTATGTGTGTCAGTTTTGTCTCCCTTCTTGACTTTAGCTATCTTAAGTGCTCTCTCTCTCTCTCTCTCTCTCTCTCTCTCTCTCTCTCTTTCTCTCTCTCTCTCTCTCTCTCTCTCTCTCTCAGACTAATCTTATAATCAGTGGGGATTCACCTATTGTTTTTATATTGGATGCCTCTTGGTATGATGGTAAATCACAATAGAGAAGAATTATTATATAAAGCTTTGATTAAATCCCCACTTTTTAGTGGCCTTTCTTATCTAAGCTGTGTCATTCACCAGTATTTCTCTCTCAATAGAATTTATTCCTGTATTATTTTATTTTTCATTACTATAATGAAATATATGAGAAAAGCTAATAAGAAAAGCACTTTATTTAACTCACAATTCTGAGGTTCGTTCTCTAAGATTGGTTGTCCTCAGTGGTTCAGCCTCTGGCGAGGGCCAGAAAGTAGATGGAATCACAAAAGTAAGAGTGATAGAAGAGGTCACATCTTGAAACAGGAAGCTGGTAAAAAAAAAAAAAAAACTGAGCCTCACACTCAAGTTTTCATAGCATTTTCCTCTTTAGTATTCTGTCAGAAAGACCTTCGTTTTTTTTTTCTGAGAGCAGTAACCATTTCCAGAAGGTCTCACTCTGCCCTCCACCTTTCTGACATGGTTAGTTTCCTCTTTGCTGAGACAAAATGTTGCATACAGTCTAAAAGAGAGTTTCACACTTGTTCCACTGGCTTAAACACAGGCATGGTGGAAGGGCCATGGAGGAAAATTGTGCATGTCATGATGGAGATAAAGGCGACATACTTTTCCAGGTCATGGCCACAGTGAACTGTCTCTAGACAGACCCGAACTTGTAACAATACATTCAGATATTGAACTCATCAATGAGTCCACCATTCAATACAGTAATACATGATCTAAGCACTTTCCAAACACATGAAACTTTTGGAGAATTGTTTGTAAACCATATCGGTGCCCTTCCCTTCCCATGTGTCTACACTGGAGGTTGCATTTCACACATGAAGCCTTAAGGAACACACTCAAAAGGACTCTAAACTGTAACAATTTCCACCCCAAATAAAGTGATAGTAATATGCTAGAAAGCATGAGAATGATGTATTTGTCATTAGATAAGAAATAATTGTTCTTGGGCCGGAGATTTAGCTCACTGGTTCCAGCTCCTGCCTTGCAAGCTCAAGGCCCTGAGTTCGATCCCAGTAACCACATACAATGCTGGGCATGGTGGCTCATGCCCACTAGCAATCAATGCCACATACCGCAGTGCCAGGCATGGTGTCTCATGCCTGTAATCACAGCACTTGGGAGGCAGAGGCAGAAGGATTGCTGAGTTCGAGGCTTGCCTGGGCTACATAGTGAGCTCAGGGCCAGCCTGAACTACAAAGCCAGACCCTGTCTCAAAAAAAAAAAAAAAAAAAGTGTTCTGGTAGGTTTTACCCTTGAGAGTAGGTCTTTATTATGGAAAACCTTTTAATTGTATTTCATAGAGATTACTTTTTCCCTCTTTCTCTGTTAGCCAGAAGTGGATGATTCTTCAATCTTTACTTGAGAACATTGTGGTATTTCTTGTACTATAATGGATGGTGGGCCCAAGACACAAAACGTCAATCCTTAAGGAAATGCAGTTATGCTCAGAGTATCGGGAAAGTGTTTTACATAAAATTTAGAATATGTAAATATTGTATCTTTTCTCTGATACGAGAAACTGAAGATGTAAATGAGTTTTGGAAGGCATGATAGATATTGTGAAATAGTAAATATTCAGAGGGAAATGGGGTTTAGGGGTAAGAACTGAGGAGAAATAAAGAATGTGATGGTAAAACAAAGGAAACAAAATTTATGTATATAAGGGCGTGGGTGGGTAGGGGAAGGGGAAAAATGCGAACTAAGTCATGCCATATACTGGTACAAATTCTCAATGTTGATCATGATGTGTATATATAATGTACCAATAAAGATCCAAAGTTTTAAAAAAGGAATATGAAATAACCTATTAAATGGGTTTGCAAATGCAGTAAACATTTGGAATAAATAAGTGTATTTTCATTTATCTGGTTTTTTGTTTGTTTTTCTTTGAGACAGGGTTCCACTTTGTAGTTTAGGCTGGCCCTGAGCTCACTGTGTAACCCAGGCAAACCTCAAAATCAGCAATCCTCCTGCCTCTGCCTCCCGAGTGCTGGGATTACAGGTGTGAGCCACCACACCCGGCACTGTGGTATATGCTATTGATTACTGGTGCTCAGGAGTCACCACGCCCACTATTGTTGAATGTGGTTACCAGGATCAAACCAGGGACCTTGCCCTTGCTAGGTAGGTGCAGGAACCACTGAGCTAAATCTCCGACGCTCTATCTGCTTATTAATGAGTCAAGAATATAATGTTAAGTGAAATAAGTTAGCCACGAAAGTTTAATTTCTCTCATATGAGAAAGACTGTATAGATAGATAGGTAGATAAAGATAGGTAGATAGATAGATAGATAGATAGATAGATAGATAGATAGAGAGATAGAGAGATAGAGAGAAATAGATTGAAAGAAAAGTTCAAATATTTCTCTCAATTTATTATTTTGCTTCAAAAATTTTAATATATATGCTCATTTGTTTTATTTATGCAACTAGTTTCTATTACTTTACTGGAAATGTTTTTGTTTTTATGTTGCTTTCTTATTTGTAAGATTATTTTTGATTTACTTGTACTCTAATATTTAATCATCCTTTTGAAATTATGATGCAAATTACATTAGCTATTATTATCAAAATATTTTGTTATGAAATTGTATTTAAAGAAATAGTATGCTTATATTTTCTTTTTAAATATTTACTTGTGTTACATTAAAATAAAAACATATTAATTCAAATATTAAAAAAATTACTCAGCACTTGTCATGAGCCAGTTTTGTATTGGGAGATATATGATTAGAAATCAACCCTAAATCTAAATGCTTGGTTTAGACTTTCATTAAATCTCAATTAAAAGTGTCAAATAAATTACTAAGGATTAAGTAGCAGTCAAGAATAGTTGTTAAGTGTTGTTATAGTATATCCATAGAAATTTGTATTGCTATTTCTAAAATAAAAAAGTGATCATCTGGCACTAATTTAAATTCTTCAAAAATCCTTCCGTGTCTGTGGGAAATATGGATTGATTGGCATGACCTCTCATAAACTTACTGCTAGGCTTCCTGGCTTCTTCCAAACACTTCTCCAGTCCCCTCGGAGAACTCCCTATTCATTCGCAGGATTAGCTGGAAGAAGTTAGCATAATACCAACCCGTTGTGAAGGTCCCATTGCAGACCTATGCTAATTAGAGAGTCTACACTGCCAATTTCGAATAAGGATTTGAGATTATAATTAAATACTTAATGATTGGTAATCATTAGCTATCATGATAATATGACATTTATGAAGTACTTCATATTTATTATTATTATACAAAACACTTTATTTCAATTTCCCCATGTAATTCTCAAAATGACTTTCTAAAACAGAGTAATGTATTTTAATGATGACTATTTCAACGTGAATCCAACTGAGGATCCAAAAAGTGATATATTACCACTTTTCAATTCATATCTAGAGGTTGATTTTCAAGTACTGCTAAGATGAAGTTTCTTGATTTTATTATTATTTCATTTTGAATGAAAATGCACAAGGCACTCTGAATCTCTTTGCTTCCTCTAACTCACCTTAACATTAATCTATACAAATATATAATACTAGGACCTAGTTAGAGATACTCACCAAGGAATGCGTCATTACAGGAAAATAATTATCATATATATTTACATATATGCTCTATTTTAAAAAAATTACAATCATGACTACATTTTAAACTCTATAATATGACTTTTTATTCAATACCACAATATAATTGATAACAACATGAAGATGAGCACTAAGGTTGCAATCTAACAATGCTAAAACTGAAGAATTGGTAAGCAAATAATTATATCTTATAGACAGTCTGTAATATTTGTATTAAAATTCGTCCACAAAAGAGACACTTCAGTATCTTTTATTTCAATAAAACACATTGGATTGAATGTATATATACTAAAGCACCAACAGGAAAAAGAGTCGCATACAGGTCACACAAAAATATTAACTGCAAGATCCAGCTACCACCCATAAGTAAGAAGAAAATGGGCTGGGTTATTAGAATCCCATAATTTAGAGATTTGAGAAGTAGCTACCTAGATTTCATAATTATTGTGAGACTCCAGAAACTCACGTCTCTAAATGCCAACATGTTGAGGGATACTGGTACTAGTAACTGCTCTTCATGGTATTCCTCACTCTACAAACATTAAAGACAGGAAAGTACAACATCTTATCTCTCTTCTCTCTTCTGGTGCCTTCCATGTAGTTTCTTGTGATATCTACCCTGATGCCATTTTTAAAAACATAGCACTGAATCACCTAGCAAATTATATATATATATATATATATATATATATATATATATATATATATATATATATATATATTTTTTTTTTTTTTAAGAGTTGTTGTCTTGCACTACAAGTATATATATGGCAGGGTAATCTTGGAATCAAGTAGCAATCCCTAAGTTGTTATCAAAATAATTATGAATCAGTCCTACTGTGGACTCTTTAAAATTTATAAAATCATACAATCTCTTTTATTAAAAGGAAACACAGCGGAAAGTCTGCTATGGTTTAGATCTAAAATGACCTCTCAACTCTCAAGTATTCAAAATGAGGCTTTTGAAAGTGGTTGGAGCATTGGGACACTATACTCATCAGTGAACTGACCTATCGATAAGTTCGTACTTGGATGTATTCAGAAATGGGGCATAGGTGGAAGAAGTCAAATTTAGGTTCTGTGCCTTTGGAGATGTACTTCTTTGTCTGCCATTTCCTTTTCTTTTTGCTTCCAAACTGCCATGGGTTGTATAGTTTTCCTGCACCAGGTCCTTCTGACATACTATTTCTGACTTAAAGCCAAATATGGACACTTAGGGCAAAAATAAAACACCCATATTTGTAGGTGTCAGATATTTTGTCCCAGGGATTACAAAATGACTATACAGATGGTCTATAAACAGTTTGATCAGTTAGAAACTTATAAAAATTATTATGAATCATATAATGTGCAAAAAGCAACTCCAAAAGGTTTCCAAATATAAGCATGAAAATTAATAAAGAAGGCACTTAAAATACGATATTGCTGTGGAATAGGTACAGATTTCTTTAAAAAAACAAAGCATGAAAAACCTCAATAAATTAAATTCCATTTAAAAAGTTAAAAGCATGTATTTATCCAAAAAAATCTCACAAAAGAATTAAATGGTAATATTTCTTAAAATGAAAAATATTTTGATACATACATTTCAAAAATGACAAAGTATAGAAAGCACTTCAACAAATCAAGAAGAACAATACAGACAATTGGATAGAAACATTGGGAAAATGCTTAAACATATACTTTGTAAGAGAAAAATTCCATAAAATAACTGACATTTTAAAGTTGTTTAATCTTAATATAAATTTGGCATCAGGAAATGAAATATTAATATTACACTGATTTAAGATTATATAATCAAAATTTAAAAAGAGCCCAGAGCTGATAGTGATACATGTTGAGTGAAATCTGAATATATTAAAGGAATAAGAAGTGAGAATTGATAGGGAAAGTTTAGAAATATGACATGACATAGTAAAAGAGAATTTGCAAATGTCTTTTAATAATATACCTGGCAGGTATATCTATATTTGTCAGCCAACATTCTTACACTGAGAGGTCTATACCAGCATTTTCATGAGAAAATTAACTAGAAACTACCCAAATATCTATTGATAGGAGATGATAAATGTCAAAATTTTATACTATGAAATTATATATAACATTGAGACTTAACAAACTAAAATAATTTTCTGGAACTAAAGCATAGAACATTAATGCATCTCTCAAACTCACAAAGATTTATAGGACTATAATCCAGACATTGAAGAAAGCTTGCTATGATACATTCATATGAGCTATCAAAATAGGTAATACTCCTCTATTCCATTAAGGTCCAATCAGTGCTTCTTCAGCGTATTGATAAATGGAAGAGGATATAATGGTGATATATAGTTTTCTGTTTTGGGGTTGGGGATTTAGCTCAGTGGTTCTGGTGTCTGCTTTGCAAGTGCAAGGTCCCAAATTTGATTCCAGGTAAACACATACTAGAAAACCAGGCATGGTGACTCATGCCCACCACTCATCAGTACCACACACCACAATGTCGGGTGTGGTGGCTCACGCCTGTAATCCCAGCACTCAGGAGGCAGAGACAGGAGGATTGCTGAGTTTGAGGCTTGGCTGAGCTACATAGTGAGCTCAGGGCCAGCCTGAACTACAAAGCGAGACCCTCTCTCTCTTAAAAATAATAATAATAATAATAATAATATTATTATTATTATTACATATACAACATTTTCTGTGTACATATATATATATACAAGTTGTACATAGGATGTGTCAAAAATGGGCAAAGATTTTCTCATCTAGTGTCATAATTCTCTGATATTTTTTAAGTGCTGACTTAAAATAGGTCTGCATGTATATTGTGGGATACATTTAATTATTAAATTTTCAATGTATTACATGGCTGCAAAGTGATTTTCAAATAATAAAGTACTAAAATACAGAAATATACTTTATGCATATATTTATATTTTAAAGCTAATGTAGCTTGAATGACACAAACAATACATGGACAAAAAAATCTTAAAAAGTTGAAGAACTTTGGTATTATTTCCCAGTATGGCTGTAATATTTTATATTTCCATCATCACTATAAAAATGTTTTCTTTTCCCCACATATAAGCAACTGTTAATTTTGTATCTTTATAATAGCCTTTATTATCAATGAGGTTATATTGTTTTTGACTGATATTTCTTTGATGGTTAGAGCTGTTAAGCATTTTACCATACGTCTGTTGGTCACTTCCATGTCTTCTTTTTGAAAAATATTCATTCAGGTCTCTAGCTTATTTTTAATTGGATTACCTGTGAGTTTTGTTATTGAGACACTTAAGTTATCTGTGAATTGGGAAGGTTAGCCCCTTCTCAGCTGTATAATCAGTATTATTTTAGATCAATAAATGACCCCCAAAGCCCCACGCACTCAGAAGCAGGGTTTGTGAAAGGTGATTGGGTAATGCAGACTATGGATCAGTAGATTGGTTGAGAGATGGTTAAGTTCCAAGTTAAATGTGTGAATGGGGTGGGGACCTGGGTTGGAAGAGGTGGGCAAAATTAGTCACAGAGGGCACGATCCAGAAGGGCATGTCTCCCTTCCTGGCTCCTTCATTCTTTCTCTGATTTCCGGTTCCCATGGCATGCATAGCTTTCCTGTACTGTGCCTCTCTGTCTTTCTGTTTTACCCCTGGTGATGGTCAACTATGGAAGATAAACGTAAACTAAAATGAACCACTCCTGTTTTAGGCTGTGGATGTTGGGTGTTGTGTCTCAGCAATAAGAAAATAACTAAGACAGTTGGAAAAGTTTTGCCAATTCTGTATGTCTCTTAGCTCTGCTGAACTAGAACTACTGTACAATTCAATTATCTTACCAGTACATAGATAGGCAAAGGTAATGGAATCAGTATGTGAAAAAGACATGCTGTCATATTTATTGCATTTTCACAATAAGCACAGGTAGAGTCCATGTAAATGTTGGTCAATACACAAACAAATAAAAAAGTGAAGTATCCATAAGAAAGCATGAAACCATGTCAGTTAGGATCATATGGACAGATTTGGAGGCATTTATGCTACCTCAAATCAGCCAGGAAAGAAGACAAGTATCACACAATCTCACTCTTAAGTAGTATCCAAATAAAATGTGGTGCCATAGAAGCTGAGCTAGAATGGTAATTACCAAAATTGAAAGGACATAGAAGAGAGAGAGAATGAGCAGAGACTGGTCAAGCGGTACTACAAGGAAATGACATGGGCTTAGGTGGATGGATATATTGAATAGCCAGACTTGATTATTGGGAAATGTATACATAAATCAAAACAGCACCTTGAACCTATAAAAGTGCACAGTGAAACATGCAAAGTATTTGAAAGGCGAGTTTAAGATTTGATCTATTATCTTCACATCATGGCTTCCCAACTAAATGTTAAGAATTGCCCTGCTATTCCAAAAGGGAAGAGCATAATTTTTGGATCTCATAATTAAAATTTTGTGGCTACTAATTGTGATATGTCAGCTAGGTTGGATTTAGGGAAACTGGGGGATCAGTACATGTTTCCAGATGAGAATTGGAGGTGGGTTACTGGGCCCTCTCTGATTCTTCTCCTCTCCTCTCATGCTGTCCCCCTGCTCTGCGTTCGGGCAGCCAGGCGGTGAGCAGTATTTCTCCCCAAAGCACCTCCAGCGTGTGGTTTATTCCTTAGAACCTGATGCCTATGGACGGAATTAAGTTAATATTCTCCCCTTTTAAGCCATAGGCATCAGATATTGTGTACTATCATGACAAATACAAGCTTTTACTATATGAAAATGTGGAAAGTGAAAAATACCTTAATATTCTGGATGGAACAATATCATGAAACAAATTATTTAGAAAAAGTTTCCCTTTGGGCTGGGGATTTAGCTCAGTGGTTCCAGTGTCAGACAAGTGCAAGGTCCCGAGTTCAATCCCTGGTATCACATATCACAATGCTGGGTGTGGTGGCTCATGCTTGTAATCGCAGCACTCGGGAGGCAGAGGCAGGAGGATTGGTGTGAGTTCGAGTTTTGCCAGGGCTACATAGTGAGTTCAGAGCCAGCCTGAACTACAAAGTGAGACCCTGTCACACACACACACAAAATAAGTTTCCCTGATGTGGATAGATAGGACACAAATATTCAACAAAGTAACACATGCATAATGATCTGTTCTTTAGGGAGATGTCATAGTAACTAATGAAGTAAAAAAAATACTAAAATGCTGAAACAACTTATTGCACAAATTTTATGCAATTTTATGAATAAAACTTAAAAATTCAATATAGTTTCTGTTTTCAACAATATAGACATTCATCTACCAATTATCAATTTGAAAAGAGGTAGTTATCACTTTTGCGGAAAACTTTTTAATGTCACAATGTGTATTTTTCTTTCAACAAAGCTCACATTAAAGTATATAAGTGTGTGTGTGATATAATTTTTAATGTAACTATTCACTGCTGTGGATAATAAAGAATTGGGATAAATCCACTGTGTAGCATTAATGATTTTAACTCCATTAGAAATCAAATATTCATGATTTAACTACTAAATAAGATCTGTAAAATTTTTAAGTATGTTATTAATGCAATTACTTTTCAGTATCATTTAATATTCTCTTCACACTTGCAAAAGCATAAATAAATTTGTCTGCTAAAATAGCACATGCTTAGAAATTCAACAGATGCTTTGAAAATATCTCCAAGTCTTCCCTGGAATTTTAAACTTTGAACTTTAATTTCAAATCTAACATGAAGGTAATGTTTGGGAAAAGACGTGATTTTTACTTGGAAGATGCAAAATCTTTAAGAAACCTTTAAAATAGAAGTTGAATTATTAAATCCAGTCATTTCTGAAAATGGGAATAATAAATGTTGATATTCAAAGGTTAATTTATTTAAAATATGATCTTAGGACAAAAAATATAATCTAAAATGACTGGGTGGAGTTTGGGGTCTAGGTCTGAATCTCCATGACAGAAATTCCTCTCCTACACACATTCTTCACCAAGAAAGCTTCCTATGCTCTGTCTTGCCCAATTTTGTTTTCTGTGTGCACACCTCATTGAAACTCATGAAAAGTGCCTTCAAGGAATAACAACCTCGTCCATGTCTGAGTACTCCGTACACTTCAGACTGACATATTCAACTCTAGTTGATGAGACTTAAACATACAGGCTTTTACCAGCTTGTGCACCACCACTCCCTCTATATCTCTGCCCTGATGTATGCAATCTAATCTATGCATCTCACTTATATTTGAAGAATGCCACCTTTTATTAAAATATGGGTGATACTATTTTTAATCTTGACTTGAAATTTAGCTTTCTGGTGGCTCAAGAAAAACTGGGATAATGTAGATTATCAGGCTTTTCCTCATTGTTAGTATGAGGGCAACATGCTTTCTGATTTTGTACATAATGTCAGCAGAAATTCAGTTAATGCTTCGTAGTCAAAATAACTCACAACTCACCCATGTGGATTTTATCAGATAATAGTAGCATATTGATTAGATAATACAATATCATTTTGTTTGATGCTTAAGATTTATATTGGAGTATGATGTTGAAGTCTCTGTAGCCTTTTTTTTGGAGATTTTTTTTTCACTACGTATATTTTAAAATGTTCTTATCAGGAATGTAAGAAGCACTGACAAATTACATTGATAAAAATGTTAGATAGCCGGGCGTCGTGGCTCACGCCTGTCATCCCAGCACTCGGGAGGCAGAGACAGGAGGATTGCTGAGTTCGAGGCTTGCCTGGGCTACATAGCGAGCTCAGAGCCAGCCTGAACTACAAAGCGAGACCCTGTCTCAAAAAAAAAAAAAACTGTAAAATGTTAGATAACACAATAAAAAATTGAGCCATATATCCAAATATAAAGTTTTCAAAAATAACAAAATGGCTTCTATGTCTACAAAGAAAACTCATATAACTTTATTAGTTATAATAACAATACAAATTAGAACATTAATATCTGTACACTACTGGAGGTACATAAATAAATAAACAAATAGTGTCAACCATTAGAAAAAATATAAACCAACTGGACTCTCGAACATTATTGCTTGGACTATTAACCATTACAACCAATATGGGGAATTACATGAAATATCTACTAAAGTTGAACATATGCTGTCCTTACTCCTGAGTAGTTTTTCTTCAAAGCAAATAGCTTGGAAAAATTTTACAGATAATTCACCAAAACTCACATGAGAAATATTTACCACAGTATGTTCATATGAGCCTAAAAGTGAAACTACTAAATACATGTCAAGAGTAGCGTTATGTCAAGGTACATATTAATCCATAGAGATGTTGACAAGTGATGAAGTAAACTATTATTATACTCTAGAAAAAATACTTTTCATAATCATTGCATAGATCAGAGGAGCAAGAAAACATAGTTTTATATGTCATAATTATACTTATTTCAAAACATGAAAAACCAGCTGCCAATAATCTTGCATGATAGTTTTGGAGAACTCTGCGAGACTGAGGCAAGAGGATGAAAAGTTTGAACACAGCCTGGGCAAGAAAACAGCTTATCAAGGTCCTTTCTTAACAAAAATATGAAAATGATGTAGGAATAGAGCTGAAAGTAAAGGCCCTGGATTCACTCCCTGGTACTACACACACAAAAATGTCAGGGTAATGGCCACTAATTAGAGGAACACATTGATACAAATCTTGCAAAAAGTACCCCTCAATCTCTGCAAAAATTAGGAGGGGAGACATGCGCAACTAATTCCTTGAGGTCAGTATTATCTTGATATTAAAATATACAAAAACTCAGAAGACAAAAACATACACACACACACACATACATACATGTGGTAAAATCTTGGTTTACGAGTAATTAGTTCTACCAGCGTACTCTAAGAAGTGCAAACATTTCCAATAAATTTTACCTTGATAAAACAATGATGTCTTGCCATTCAAGTCGCACATGGCGTAGAGTGCCATCTGATCACAACTTCACAACTGTGCCCAAGCGCTCCCCCTTGCTCTCTCTCCACAGTGTTGTAGCTAATTGTTTCCCCACAGCAAGAGCTAGAGGTTATCTCATCCACAGAGGAAGAGGAAAAGTGGGGAGGGGTGCTTTACTGCACAAGAGATTATGGAGACACACATGTTGGAATCAGTGCGATATTTTGCAGAAGAGCATCACTCAAATAAGGCTGTATCTGTGTGAGCAGTGTGTGTGTGTTTAATGACAACGCAATGGCTCATTTGCATGAAATTTTGAGGGGAAAGCAAGTGTCCGGAGAGGTTTGCTGTTAGGGGTGAGTGAAAAGAAAGATCCCACTGAACCATTACACAGCGATGACTCCACTGGGGATAAAGCGCCTACACTGTAAGTCGCTTTTTTCTCATCTCCCTCATAGCAGTGCTGAAAGTTTTCAAGGGAAATACAGGTTAATTGGTTGATTTATCTTTACGTACTACATTTTCTTCAGCGTTTTTGGTTGTGTTACAGTACTGGAACCATCGTAGCGCAGCATGAGTGCAGCCTGATTCAGCGGCGATCTCTCACTGTCCAGTGGAGCGGTCAGTGCCGCATCACACTCGGGGGGGGGGGGCGGCAAGAAGGGGCCCGAACCCAAGGATGGGCGGAGCCTCACACTTTGACTCTGAGGATCCTGCCGGCGTGCTGGCGGGTGAAGCCCTGAGACTGGGCGGCTTCAGTTTTGCAGTGGAAAGATCACAGGTGATAATGGTGCGGCTCCACACAAGCGCACAGCCACCAGTGCAAGAGGGGAAAGCGGCGGACTTCTAGCCTTTCTGCAAAGAGGGCGCATGTGAAGTCCACGTCCATCCTCTTGTTGTGGTGTGACTCCCCCCTGATGTTCTCTGTGCTTTTTATTTTTTGTATGTTTGTTTTCCTTTGTTTTATAGGCTATTTTTATTTCTTTTGTTGTTGTTGATTGTTTCCTACTTGCTCTCTTACTTTGATTCAGCTTGTATGTAGCCTCCCCTCTCTCCGGGTTTCTTCAGCTCAAGCTCCTACACTAATACTACTACACCACTTCTCATTTCTTTTGCTCAGTACTTAAATTGTTATGATGTTTTAAAATTTTCTGTATTGCGCTCTCTTTCTCCTTAGTCACTTATCTTCACTTGTTTTAAACCTGTATTTTCACCATCTTCTTGCTTAGGCTCTTCTGTATTGTACTTAGCCTCCCATCCTATTTCTCTTTCCTACAAACCCATGAAAAGGTCCGGACGGCCACTGAGCTTTTTTTCAGTTAAAAAGTACACATCTTTCCTCCTATAGCTCATGCTTATGGCCACAAATACCACCTTAAAATGCTCAACGTTATTACACCCAACTAGAAGTACCACAGCAGAATCTATCTAATTTTAGTTTTGAATCAATCACTATCACTTTTACCAACCCCCTTCCTTCCTGACTTATACTCCTCACTCACCCATATTTCAATGTCTTTGCTCCACTTCTTCTGGCACATTCTTGCCCAACCTTTAATAATTATTGAACGTAGGCTGCACAGGGTGATGACAGAGTGAGAGCACAAACGCAAGCTCAGTCTTATGTAAGTGATCTATCGATGCTGTTATAATTAGAAGTACTTGCTTCAAAACATAGGGACAGAGTCCAGTTCACTTAAATAACTAAAAGAGTAAGTAGTGTCTCTAGTAATATAAAGCTACAAACATATGATAGGGAGCAGTACCTTACTAAAAATCATATAAATTGCAAGCTTCTCCCACTTACTAGGCGTCAAGAATCAGTACCCAAAACGGGAAGGGGAGCAAATATAAAAAGCATCAGAAATACATACACATAGGATCGCAGGAAAGGAAGGCAGAAAGAGGCACTCCAGGTCTCACTTGTGCATGTGAGGGAAACAGACAAAAATTGGAAGTTCCGAACAAAGTAGTCCAAAACATGGTGGAAACATCCACAGCAGCTTTAAAATTTATGAAATTACATCAGACAAAATTGCCAGAAGTAAAATGGAAATTTATATGGAATTCATATATTGTAGAAATGAGAGATATGATCAGAGTTAAAAATTGAGAACAAAACATAAATAAAACAGAGAAGAAAAAAATCATTCAGCAGCTAATAGGCAACACCACAAAGACCATCCTAAGGCTAACTGGAGTTAGAGAAAAGCAAGGTGTCATAGATGGAAGTATTAATTGGCTTACAGAAGTCATAATAGAACATATATCAAATATGAGAAAAGAGCTAAACACATAAGCAAGGCAGGCTTCTAGAATACCAACCAAAAATGAAAAAAAAATACACTGACCATCTTGATTATTTTACCAGATTTCCCAACAAAGAACAATCGGAAAAGCACCCAGAGAAAAACCAAAAAGAGTCACATATAAAGACCACTAAAATTACAGTGTACTTCACAACATAAAACTTAAAGCCAGAAAAGCTCAAAGTGAAGCATTTCACACACTAAGTATAAACAACTTCCAAACCAGTTTAACATATGCAGTGAAACTTTCCTTCAAAATATACATAGAGAAATAAGGATTTTTCATGGAAAAGATCTAGTCAAGAGGCTTACAAGTAAATAAACTAGGATTCCAGAAAATATTTAAGAATATACTATACAGAAATGATGAAAGGAATAAAGTCAAAATCTCAGATGGAATGAAAATGCGAAGGAAGGTCAACAGATACACAACAATTTAAAAATGACAGAAAAGAAAAAGAGTGTCACCATAGTCCAGGAATGTGATACTTATAATTACTGAAAACCTCATAGTTATATCTCAATATTAATGGCCTGAATTATCCAATTAAAAGAGACACATTTGCAAACTTAATAAAAAAACAGAATCCAACAGTCTGCTGCATTCAAGAAATGTATCTGCTGCATAATGATATTCATAGACTAATAAGGAAAAAGTGAAAAACAAAATTTCGTACACAAGGACTGCAAAAACATAAAGGTAACAATTTTAACCTCAACGCAATGTAAATTTCAAGGAAAGGCTTATTAGGAGAGCTAGGAAGACCACTCCGTACTAAATAAGGAAGCAATACAATGAGAAGTGATGATGCTAATAAATATTTGTGCAATAAATACCAGAAGACCTACATTAATAAAACAAATACTGCTTAATGTAAAAGATTTTAAAAGCATAACACAATTATGGTGGGGGATGTTAACACCAGTTTTTCACAAAGAGATCAATTAAAAAATTCAAAAAAGAAACAATATAACTGAGCCCCACCCTTGAATGGAGTACTTATTAGATATCTACAGAGCATCCCATCCAAGGTCGGAGTATACATTCTTCTCTGTAGCACGTGGTACTTTCTCCTAAACCAGTCACAAACTAGGCCACAAGGTCGGTTTAAATAAATGTAAAAGAATTACAATCACCTATTGTTTCCTGTAAGACCATTATATAGTAAAAATGAAAAGCACAGAAGAAACCACCAAATTTTTTTTTTGCTTTTTGGAGACAGGGTCTTGCTTTGTAGTTCAGGCTGGCCCTGAGCTCACTATGGTGCCCAGGCAAGCCGCCGCGAACTCAGCAATCCTCCCGTCTCTGCCTCCCGAGTGCTGGGATTATAGGCGTGAGCCACCACGCCCAGCATTATATGTGGTAACCGGGGATCGAACTCAGGTCCTTATGCTTG
>PVIC010038584.1:0-17519 GCA_004025085.1 Thryonomys swinderianus
GGTAACCACATACAATGCTGGGCGTGGAGACTCACACCCACCAACAATCAATACCGCATACCACAATGCCGGGCGTGGTGGCTCATGCCTGTAATCCCAGCACTCAGGAGGCAGAGAAAGGAGGATTGCTGAGTTCCAAGATTGGATATATATATCCATATCCATATCCATATCCATTTTGGGGGAGGAATAAATATGATTTGGAAAAAATAAAAGAGTATGTATGTATATAGGGGATGGGGAGAGTGTGGGTGGGTAGGGACGTGGGTAAAAAAAAAATATATCCATTTTGGGATATAATACATAAAATCTTAGTATTCTAAATTGATCAGAATTATTCTTCAGAGTTACCTAAACTATAACCTACTTCAGTATATTATTCAGTATATATTTAAAAGGTTTGTTTCTGTGGAGCATAAAATGCTCAGCAGGTGGATACTGCAAAAGTTTCCAAATTTTGGTATATTCCAAAATAAAACCAAATTTTCATCTCTTGGTAGAATTTGGCAATTCTTTTAAATTATTTCCTAAAAACATTTCTATGAACTGTGTTAGATAAGCGGCATCTTTACCCTTTACTCTCTCACCTCACTAAAGAAAAAATTTGTTAGTATCATACTTTGCTTAAGTGGAGAAAAATTAAAATATCTTTACAGGCAGCTTGAGTAAACTATAACTTGATATAAATATTCTGTATTCTTGATCTGTACTGTCCCACTGGGATCATTCAGCCTGCTCTTACAGAGCAATTTCTGCTTTGGTTCTGAATTTGGATCTGAATTACCTGTTTAATATTAGTTTCTGGGATGATTCTTGATGTTTCTAGATCTCTGCGCAGATGCAAATCTCTTCTCCTGTAATAAACATTTTGAAGGAGGTGAGAAAATCTGTAAAGGTTTGTTTGAGTGGAGCAGACTTTCTTCAGACTGGAAAACTGAAAGCCAGTGATCATTAAATAATACTTTAATTTACATTCAAAATTATATATAGCAATAGTATCTCCCAATTATATACCATTATTAGGTATAAAGAAACAACTCTTTGGGCTGGAAGAGAATGAAAATTCTTTTCTTTTTTTTTTGAGACAGGGTCTTGCTTTGTAGTTCAGGCTGGCCCTGAGCTCACTATGTAGCCCAGGCAAGCCTCAAACAGCAGTCCTCCTGCTTATGCCTCCCAAGTGCTGGGACTACAGGCATGAGCCACTAAGCCTGGCTGAAAGAAAATGAAAATTTTAATTCATTTTCTTGGCTTTTCAAACACATGCTAGTTTATTATTTTAATAAAATATACTAACAGATGTTAGACAGAATGTGGCTACATCTGGGACATATAAAATACCATTCCAAATCTCCATGGGAGGGAAATAGCAATATTGATTAGTTCTCCTCAAAAGTCTTTCTAACCCATCCATTTCATTTAACCTGTTTAATTTCTCTAAATTGAACAGTTAGTAAATAAGAGTAGCATCAATTATTTTTGTTGTCTTGGGACTATTAAAAGGAAATACAGCACCAAAGACTGGATCACAGACAAATGGTCTATGCTGAAAAACAAAAGAAACCTCACTGCAGTTTATGGCTAGAGTTATACTCTTTCTCCAAGAGGTCATAAATCTTGAGTTGCTTGCTTCCTAAAGCCACCTTGAATTATGATTCTCTTTAGGCCTTTCTACAATGTTTCTACTTGGCTCTTTCAGAGGAAGCACAGTGCCTCTAAAAGATGGCAAATAAAGATTTCGGTAAAGCCTGTATTTTGGCAATAGTAAATGTAGACGTGGTGGCTAACTCTCAAGCTATTCTAGTCTTCTAGCCTATCTTTTGTCTTGGTATTTTTTTTTTTTATAGCAAGTTTTCTAAGAAAACAAAACTCCCTGTTTCCTTCTCGTGAATCAAGCTCACAGACGATTATATTTAGCATCATTTCTAGCTTCTTAAAAATAAACTATACAGAGGATCCAAATATATAAGAATATTGAGTGGAAGCTCTGGAGATGTTATGTTGCAGATCACTTACTCCCTAGAAAAGAAGATCCTGACATTGCATATGCAACGTGATTGATAAGGCAGATATGGCACTGTGAAAAATGTCCTGCCGGTGAAGTAAAGTGAGTAAAGTTTGAGCCTTTGCCCTGTTATGTCCTACTCAGTGTTTGGGAGAGTGATTGAGTCACAGAAATCATGTTTCTTTCATCTGTAAAGAAGGAATCATTCTGAGGGCTGGAGATTTAGCTCAGTGGTTCTGCTGCCTACCTCTCAAGTGCAAGGTCCCTGGATCGATCCCTGGCAACCACATACAACAATACCAGGTGTGGTGACTCACATTCATCAGCAGTCAGTACCACATTCCACAGTGCCAGCTGTGGTAGCTCATGCCTGTAATCCTAGCACTCAGGAGGCAGAGGCAGGAGGATTGCTGTGAGTTCAAGGCTTGTGCCTGGGCTACATAGTGAACTCAGGGCCAGCCTGAACTACAGTGCAAGACCCTGTCTCAAAAAAAAAAAAAAAAAAGTTCACAGGGATCTTCTTTCTCTTGCTCTGTCACAGGGGAAACTGCTGTGTTCTAGGTAATATAGCTACAAGATGGTGAACTTTCATCAATCTGCTTTCTGGAGAGACCTGAACACATACAGCAAGAGGCCTGAGCAGGCAGTAAACTTTTGTTGTATTAAAACATGCAGATTTTGGAGATGCTTATTAGTGTATACCATAAAATACACCTTCCTGATCAATCCTGTGAGGGAAGACCCATAACACTCTAGTGTCAAGATTTTTTTTTTTTTTTTTTGAGATAGGGTCTGGCTTTGTAGTTCAGGCTGGCCCTGAGGCTCACTGTGTAGCCCAGGCAAGCCTTGAACTCAGCAATCCTCCTGTCTCTGTCTCCTGAGTGCTGGGATTACAGGTGTGAGCCACCAGGCCTGGTTGGTGCCAGATTTTTTAGTGAGAGATTAAAAAAGAAACTCCATTAATTTGTCAGTGGTTATCTTTACTATTAAGATTGTTAGAGGTCCAGCTTTTTAATCACATTTAATGTAGCTGTTCCATAAGTTTTACATATTTTCACTAACTCTCCTTTGAATCATTTTAAAGTACTATATTTAACTTTTATCTGTGAAGTTACTGTGCTTTTACATATGATCACCTTCCTAAACATGAACCGAATTGCTTGCTTAACCTACATCAACATTTTCAAAAGCAATTTAACTGGAGCAACAGTTTCTAAATTATGAAAGCCCAGTTTTTCTTTAATTGCATTACACATAACAATCATTATTAACAGAAAGGAGATGCTTCTGCATCTCTAGACAGTGGACTTATACGGGAGAAGTAGAGCATTCATGATTATTTTGAATTTTTTCTCTATGTCCGAGGAAAGACTTAAGCGAGCGAAGGGCTTTCTCAGAATTATCATTTCTTATTTAAAACTATACATAGGCAAAAGTTTTCACACCACTGACAACGAAAGCTTTACTATTGTTTACTTTGATGGACTTTAGGTAGTATAGACACTACGTTGGTCTTTAATATGTCCTCTTTCCATCTATCCAAGGCTGCCAAAGATCAACTCAAATCCTAGCACCTCAGCAAATTGGCCCTGAGCACATCAGCTGTAGTTGGTATTTTTGTTTTCCAAATTACTATGGAAATTCCTATAATTTATTTGGAACTGCTTAGAGAGGTTTAGAGAGTTCAAGAGCTGGAAAGGACCTTAGAAACATTCAGTGAAAATCCTCTCACGTTGGAAATGAAGAAAATAAAGTCCCGAGGAGTTATGTGATCTACGCAAGCCACAGTTACTGGAGGCTATCAACCCGTTTGTCCAATTCCTAGCACAATCTTTTTTTGACCACAAGTGCCTGCACCTTTGTCATATGGTATTGGTAGTTATCTTTTCAGTACGCTATGACATCTCTCCAATTGTCCATCTTAAAATTAGGAAACTCACTTCTTTATTAGCTTACAACTTGTACGCATTGCGCACTGAGTAATTTGTAGGGTGATGTGACTTTGTTTTCGATGATGATAGCATCTATTTAATCTACTCTTGTGTCTTCAAATTCAAAATACAGCACAGCTATGGAAAGGGCCAAAGAAGTAGAAACAGCAGGTAAACAGTGAGAGCTGATGAAAACACCAGAATGCCACAGGGGTCTCAACAACACACTTCTCGAGTTGAAGGTCACTTTCTCTGGAATAATTCGATCTGGCACGTTTACTTTAGACTAGGCTGCCCGGCGCTCAAGTTCAGGTGAAGTTCTGGAGGGCGAAGCCTACCGTGGGCTGTCGGGCTGGGACGGGCGTCAGACGACGAAGGCTGGGAGAGAAGTCGGAGCCCGCACCCAGCAGGGGCCGGGGCCCGGGCCGGGCAGAAGGTCCGGAGGCCGCGAGACGCCCAAGCGAGCGGGGACCGCGGTGCTCCGGGCACGACCAGGGGCCCCGGGACCGCGGGGCGGGGCGGGGCGGGCTCTGCGGCCGGCACGCGGCGCCCCCTCCCCTCGCGCCGGCTCCGCGCGCGCACGTCCCCGTCCCGCGCCCCCGCCTCCTGCTCCCTCCTTCCCGCCCTCCCCGCAGCGCCGGCCGAGTGGCTTCCCCTCAGTCTCTCATGAATATTGAGCGGCCCCTGTTGTATTTCCCGAGCTCCATTGCGGAAGCCGAGGCTCGCCATATTGTGCGGCGGCGCCGGGGGCCGCGGCGCTGATCCTAGAGTCTCGCTCCGGCCGCGGCCAGCGGAGCCCCGGGTTGGGGCAGGAGCCGGTGAGCGGGCCGGGGTGGGGAGGAGGCGAGGGGAGCGGGAGCGGGATCGAGACGCGCGCCCGCCCGGTCGGGTTGGGCACCTGACGGGCCGCGGCCGGGGGCGTGTGTGTGTCCGCGGGGGTGCGAGGGAGATGGCGCCGCCGCCCCCGGCCGCTCTGGGGCGGGGATGGCGGGGGCGGCGGCCTCTTATTGTTCGCGATCCTTCCAGGGTCGTCGGGAGCGGACGAGCCCGTGGTGGGGACGTAGAGACCGGTCCTCGCCGCCGCCCGCCCTCTCCGGGCGCGGGCCGAGGCTCCCGCTCCGAGCGGACCGGGCGGAACGCGCCCCCATCCGCCTCGCCGCGGCCCGGCCGCGTCGGCACCGTGGGGGTGGGGCGGGCGCTGCGCGAGGCTCGGTCCCCGCGGCCGGCGTCGGGCCGGTGCGGGGAGCTGCCCGGATCGCGGCTCCTCCTGCGGGGAACGTCCCGCCCGGTTCTCACGTTCTCCGAGTGCCGCCCCCTGCCCGGGAGTATCTGTCGCTGCTTTCCAGAACCTCGAGCTTGTTCTGGAGGAGCCATGGCGGGAGGGGGGGTGTCTTGATTTGTTTCTGAGGGAAGCTTCGTATTTTGAACCCTTTAGTTTATATACCGAGATCTTTGGTACATTGTCGCCGGGGAGCCCGGGATCGTTTTCCTCCTTCAGAAGTCGTCTTCCTGCTTCCCAGACATGCTGTTGGTGAAATTAGGCTTTCAAACTTTGAGGCATATTCCGATTATTTGCCCACCGTTGACCATTTCCTTGACAGCCCTTTGGGTATCTTGTGCCATGCTTTTAAAACTTTCAGAGAATATATGCTTTGGCGTTGTAAAATGGTTAGGAGATGTCGATGTCAGGTTTCTTTGAGGTGAAAAAATTTGTTTGCTTTTAAAAGGATAGATCCACATTCAGTGTTTGAGAGTAGTAATGGTGGGTAGTTTTGAAAAATAGGCAATTTTAGTGTTTTAAATGAAGCATTTTATTTAAAATGAAAATGTAGTTCGCATTAGACTTATTTTTGACATTTCCAAAATGATCGATTAGCGAATACTTTATAATTGGTAGACCTACTTTGAATTAGGTGTGATTATTGAATGTTTAAATAATTTAGATTGCTGTTAGATCTTGATTCTTAAAGTGAAATTCAATCCTTTCATTTATAAAGAATTTAAATGGCAGCGATATGACTCTTGAATTTTTTCCTTTGAAATTTCTTCTTGTCACAATCAACAGGTATCTTACAATCTTGATTGTACATTTACTTTAGTAAAATAATGCATAGTTATATGAGACTTTATTTTTCAGGGGTAGAGCAGCAAATGTGGCCCCACTTTTTTTCCTGAAGATTTTATTTCCCTCAGGTACCTTATAGAATCTATATTTGAGATTAATTATAGATGAAGAGTAAAATGAATAGCTTATGAAAGAAAATTGCCGAAGTCAATCTAATTTATCTGAGTATTGAAAAATAAACTGATTATCCTCCAGTGTATTGCATGGAAAAATTTCAAATTAGAATCACTACCATAATGTTAAACAATGCAGACATTAAAATATTGGGAATTTTGAGTTTTTATCTACTTGTGTGGGGGCACTCAGGAACCTACTTAGCTTCCAGTTTTGAGTGGACAGAACTACAGAGCTGCTCACAAAATATGTTTGGAATTTCATTTGTCTTTTACTGCCCTTCAGTTGTGGTGTCAAGTCTCTCTTTAATCTGATTTACTCATGATTTGTGTTGATCTTTTCCAGTCTTCAGAATAAAGGTGATATATCTTTAATGGATAATATATAACCAGATGTTTCAGTGACAGTTTAATTTCTATATGTTAGCAGAGAAGCATAATTCTTTTCGGGAAATGAGTCAACATTAAAATGCACTTTATTAAAATTATGGCACTGTTTCTAGTAGGACTTAAAGCATTTTATAGTTCTTTATTTTATTTTTTTAGTTTTTTGAGACAGGGTCTTGTTTTGTAGCCCAAGCTGGCCTTGAACTCTCAGCAATCTTCCTGCCTCTGCCTCCTGAGTGCTGGAAATTCAGGCGTGAGCTACCATGGCAAACATTGTGGTGTGTGGTTCCAGGGATTGAACTTAGGACCTTGTGCTTGTCAGGCAGATGCCAGAACCACTGAGCTAAATCCCCGGCCCAAAACGATTTATTTATTGAATTCTGGAAAAACTGTAATGTGTCATTCCAGTTTGTAATTTTTATTGTTTTCCTTTTTTGAGACATAATCTTAGCATGGAGTCTAGCCTGGAACTTACTGTGTAGCCCATCCTTCTGCCTCATCCCCAAACTCTGTGTCCTCCAGCCCCAGATCTCCCAACTGCTGGAGATCCACTATGCCCAGTTACATTTTTTTTTTTTTTTTTTTTGAGACAGGGTCTCGCTTTGTAGTTCAGGCTGGCCCTGAGCTCACTGTGTAGCCCAGGCAAGTCTGAAACTCAGCAGTCCTCCTGCCTCTGCCTCCCGAGTGCTGGGATTACAGGCGTGAGCCACCACCCCTGGCACTGTGGTATATGGTATTGATTGCTGGTTAGTGTGAGTCACCATACCCAGCATTGTATGTGGTTACTGGGATCGAACTCAGGGCCTTGTGCTTGTGAGGCAGGTGCTGGAACCACTGAGCTAAATCTCCGGCCCTGCCCAGCTACATTTTGCAGTTTCTAAAAAGAACATGTATTTGTAAAACTGCACTCTGCACACCTGCAAACTTAAACTTGATTCTTTTTACTTGGGTATGTGTGTGGTACTGGCCACTGAACCCAGGGCTTTCACACTGAGTTAACCCCCTTCCCTACATTTGATACAGAATCTTGCTAGATTTCCTAGACTGGTTTGAGTTTGTGATCCTTCTGCTTTAGCCTCCCAAAGTATTGGAATTACAGGCTTGTGAAAGCATGCTGGGCTCTACCATTGATCTTCATGTTGATTATTACATATTTTATGGAAAATACTGTGATCAGAAACGAGGTTGTTTGTTTTGAGACAAGGTCTCACTTTGTGATTCAGGCTGGTCTTGACTCACTGTGTAGCTCAGGCTGGCCTTGAATTTATGGTGATCTGACTCCTGATCCTAGTGCTGGGATTACAGGTGTATTTATTCTGAAGACTGCATAATATAAACATAAACAGCCAGTTGTGTATTTCTTTATTTCATTTCTCTGTAATCTAAGCTATCATAGTAATTTATGTTGATTGTTAATTTTTATTTAACTGAGAAGGTATAGATAGATAGCTTGGGGTACACAGTATATAACCTCCACCCCATTTCCAGAAGGCCTAGTTCTGTCTCTTCCCCTTCTAGTTGGTACACTTCCTCCCTAATGTATTATTGGCTTTCCTTGGTGTGGAGATTACAGGTTGGTTGTTACTACACAGAAATTCTTGACATTTAAGTAGAAGCTGTCTTTTTTCTTAAGGAGGAAGCTAGGTGATAGGTCTCTTGATTGTAGGTGCTGTGGGGATAGGTGGCCCCACTTAATTTTTAGGCTGTGTGCAGGAACTCCCATCAGATCTAGATCTGTCTATGATTCTCTTTTTGCTTAAGGGTGTTTGGCAGTTAAGTGTGACTAGAACTAGTGGTATGTCTTATAAGAGCTCAGCAGCTATGTATATTATAAAAATACTGTGAAAGATTCCTAGTGCTTAAAATTTGCCTTCTTCCCCTCTCCTCCCTGGTACTGGGGGATTGAACCCAGGCTTTCACACTGAGCTTTTTAAAGATTTTTTATTTTTTATTTCCAGACAGGATCTTACTAAGTTGCTAAGTTGCCCAGGCTGGGCTTGAATTTGAATTCTCCTGTCTCAGCTTCAGCTTCCCAGAGTGCTAGGATTGATAACAGGTGCCGCTTGTGCCCCCACACCCGCTCTCCCATTTTATTTTGAGGATGATTTGGCATATTTTGCTGCTTTACATGTCCGCCAATTTTGAAAATATGTTACCTGTGTAAGGAATAATAGTGAATAGTTATTTTAATTTTTTTTTGAGACAGGGTTTCACTTTGTAGTTCAGGCTGGCCCTGAGCCCACTATGTAGCCCAGGCAAGCCTTGAACTCAGCAATCCTCCTGCCTCTGTCCCAAGTGCTGGGATTACAGGTGTGAGCCACCTGGCGTGAAGAATTATTTTAAAAATTAACCTCAGGTTATATTACCTAGTGAAAATATACTGTTAAGTAATAGGCCAAATGAAAAAAATCTAAGCATTTTGTCATGTTTTCAACAAATGTGTTGCCTGATGGACTGTCCTGATTGGGTTTTTTTCTGTCTTCTCTCTCTCTTTCTTTATCTTTTTTTTTTGCAGTACCGGGGATTGAACTCCAGCCCTTGTGCATCCCAGGTTGGCGTGGTACCACTTGAGCTAAATCCCCAGCCTCTCCTTTTTTGAGACACGGTCTCTTGGTATGTTCCAGGCTGGCTTTGAAGTCACTGTAGGCTAGGCTGATCTCTAACTCAAGGCAGTCTTCCTGCCTCAGCCCCCTGATTGATGTGATTTCAGGTATATACCATCATGCCCAGCTCTTTCTCTAATAGAGAGGAGTTGTATTTTATAAAGAAATTAACAGTTTTAAAAAATCAGTGCATAAAATAAAAACCATACAGTGAAAAGTTACACTTGGGGCTGGGCTTCTAGTTCACTGGTAGAGCTTGTGTTTAGCAGGTATTAGGCCCTGGGTTTCAATTCCTAGTCCCCCTCATTCCCCTAGTTGAAAATAATTATGCTTGAAAATATTTTAGGAAGGCAGAGCAGCGTAGCAGCATAACTTTAGTTTTAATACAGAATGCTGTTTTTTTTCCTTAAATACTAGTCAGTCGTGTTGAATAACAGCAAATATGTCTTTCAGTACAAGAATGACATTCAACATGGTCTCTTTCTACAGTATGAGAGGGACGTGGGGACTGAGAATACTGGGAAATAGATTCACTCTAACATCTCATGTTAATGTAGAGTATATGCTGTGGTAAAAGGTGGACAGATGTGCTTGCACTAGGCTGCACTATTTAAAGTATTTCTCATTTTCTTTTTTTTCTTTTCTAAGCTGGATAATATAAACATAAAAGTTAAGTGGCTTTTATGCTTTAGCATAACAGAAGCACATTTAGAATTTCATGTTAACCTTTATAAAGTGGATTTTATGTATAAAATAATCCCACATTTTGTTTCTCCTTTAGTGAAAGAATCAGATACCTCGGGAAGAGTTAGCCGTCTAAGAAGGTGGTCACTGTGTTTAGCAGTGTATTAGAATAGAGAAAACAAAGACAATCTTAGGAAAAACAAGGAAGATGTAATGTATAGAATTGGCTAGGAGGCAGTTAGAACACACAGGGAACATTACTGTAATCAGAACCCAAGAGCTCAGAGAATAGGCACATGGACCTTGTGCGAGACCTTTGAGGAGGTCATTAGTGTTCAGTTCTGTCGGTACATATGGAAGCATGTTGGGCATGTTGTACAGTAGTGACTGGTTTTGGGGTGACAAAAACAAGCTGGAGCCTGAGAATAGGCTGCTACTGACAGTACCTTAAAGAAAGTTCCCACCTCCCTGTTTTGCTGTCTTTACTACTAACCCCATTGACAAAATTGGCCCAACTGAGTCCTGCAGGCCCGGGACTCAGTATAATAGACTTGCAGAGTCTCTGTCCTAGCAGCATAGACTGAGGTCTGTAGCTGCTTTCAGAGTTGAGAGGCAGTAAATAAATGATTTACACAAATAGTGTGTTTTCAAATACAAGAATTTAGATAGGGAACTCTATTCTTACCTTGCCTTCAAAAAATATTTATTGTATTTTGTGTGCCAGACTTGCTAGAGATTAGGAGTAGAAAAATGCATCATCAAACAATATCTCTGTCCTTAAAGAATTTAGTCTAAGTGGCCATGACAAATAAACTACTGTACAGTCTTGTGAAATGCAGTAATGTCTTTTTGTAGCTTAAAGAACATAGCAACCAACTTGCTTATTTTCTGCCTAGCTAAACCTAGTGATTTGTAGCTTTATTTTATACATGATCAAATGGAACTTCATTATTTCTGACTGATGAGTTCCTCCCAACTTCTGTAAAAGCTGTTTCTCTCAGATGTCTGTTTTGTCACATAATCCGTCATGATTAGTTAAGTGCTTCTATGCCCTTTCTTCTATGTTATAAACTGTTAAGTTCACTGCAGTTTTACTTTAGCTTAATACTATGTACAATATATAAATGTTTGGGAAATTTGTTCTGTTTACAGGTAATGGTATAAAACATTGCAGACATTTCTTACTTCCAGGGTCATTAGAAAATAGTTTGGGTAGTGTGGATGCGAGAAATAAAAAGGGTGAAATAACTGGTTAATTTAAACTGTAATACCAGTAAATGATCTAAAACAAAGGACTTTGTTATTTCTGAGTCAAGAAATTCAAGTCAAGAATTCTTTGGCGAGAGTTCCTTTTGATGGCTAAATAAAATTCTTCCTTCATTTTTTGAAATTTTATTTAGTAATGTTATAAAATCTGTTACTTGTGAAGGAGGTGGAGCCAAATCCCTCCCTTCATTTTCCTAAAAATAAAACTGTAGTTTTCTTTTTACATTTTTGTTTTAAATTGTCTACTCTTTCCTTTATTCCTTGTTTCTGTATTATCACTGCCTCTATTAGCTTTTTTTTTTTTTTTGAGACGATCTCACTTTGTAGTTCAGGCTGGCCCTGAACTCACTGTGTAACCCAGGCAAACCCCAAACTCAAAATGATCCTCCTCCCTCTGCCTCCCAAGTGCTGGGATTACAGGCATGAGCTACCACGCCCGGCATTGTGGTATATGGTTACCAGGGTTTGAACTAGGGATCTTGTGGTTGCAGGGCAGGTGTGGGAACCGCTGAGCTAAGTCCCCAGCCCAGCCTCTATTAGCTTTTGTGACATATGTGACTCTGTAGTACATTTTGTTTATTTAAGAAAATGTTTTGTTTCCCATACCATGTGCATATAGTATTGATTTAATTTAAAACCAACTAATTCTTCACTTTAAAAAAGATGTATGGCTCCATACTGGTAATTGTATTAAATCCTCACTATTTACACTATTTACTATATAGAGTCTAATTCAGTCTGGGATGGCTGTTTTGGAACCCAGCCAAATGTCTTATAGAAAATTACAGTATTACAGAAGGGTTAGTGTTATGTGTAGCAGAAACTTCAGAATTGGAAGGCAGGAGACTTCATTTTTGGGTCTTACTCCACTACTAGCAAGATTCTTGGCCTGAGTATTTTCTTTATCTGTACATATTATATATAAACTATATTATGCAGTGTAATATATACATGATGTATACTGTATATGTAAAATATGACCATTGATCTTATAGATTCTTATAAATACTCAAAATTAATGTAGGTAAAATAATTTTTGTGAACAGCAAAGCCTAAGAGAGGTGTATGTGAAAAAAAAAATTAAGACTCATTGATTCATAGCTTGTTTACTGTTGATAGTCTTGAAAAGAAAAAAATTAAAAAAAATTTTATGGTACTAGGTTCAGCCTTCACACTGTATATCTCCCATCTTTTTTATTTTGAAATCAGAGGTCTTGCTGGGTTGCCCAAACTGGGTTGAATTTGTGATTCCAGGGTGTTAGGATTGCAGGCATTGCTCACCCACCCAAACTTCTGTACTTTTTTTTTTTTTTTTTTTTTTTTTTTGCTTTTTGAGACAGGGTCTCGCTTTGTACTTCAGGCTGGCCCTGAGCTCATTATGGTGCCCAGGCAAGCCGCCGCGAACTCAGCAATCCTCCTGTCCCTGCCTCCCGAGTGCTGGGATTACAGGCGTGAGCCACCACGTCGAGCATTGTAGTATGCGGTGTTGATTGTTGGTGGGCGTGAGTCTCCACGCCCAGCATTATATGTGGTTACCGGGGATCGAACTCAGGACCTTGCGCTTGCGAGGCAGGCGCTGGAACCACTGAGCTAACCCTCCGGCCCCAGACTTCTGTACTTTGAATATGAGTTTTTGTATTTAAAAGAAAGTTGTTAGGGTGAAAATAGGATGTGGGAGGAGTTATGGGTGTCCTTTAACCCTGGTTTTAAAGTTTGCATGCCTCATTAGTTTCTTTTTCACAGAGTTAAATATTTTGCTCATATCCTGAAATAATACCCCAAACTTTCTTTATATGTATATAAACAAAGCTAATACTTTGTAGATTGTAAATGATAAAGGCCTGTGGGAGTAAACATATTAGTATTTTGGCTGGAAATTGCTATTGTTTTTTATTAGTTACTTTATATCACTTTCAGAAAACCTCTGCTTTTAAAAATATGCTTAGCAAGATTGAAAAATATACCCATTGCTTAGTTTTAATGAAATTTTCTTTGTAATGTTCATCTTAAAAATTTTGGTTGATATATTTGTGAAGAGAACCAGAGCTCTTTAAATTACTAGAAAGATGCTTTTTAAATCTATGAGATTCTGTCCTCTAGTAACATTTCCTCAGATAACTATAAAGTAACAGAAATATATTACCTTGATCACTGTTTTTCCTCACTGGGACAAAAATATCTGACAGCTACAACTAAAAGAAGGAAAGGTTGATTTTGGCTCACTTTTTTTTTTTTTTTTTTTTTTTGAGACAGGGTTTCACTTTGTAGTTCAGGCTGACCCTGAGCTCCTCACTATGTAGTACAGGCAAGCCTTGAACTCAACAGCAATCCTCCTGCCTCTACCTCGTGAGTGCTGGGATTACAGGTGTGAGCCACCACACCTGGCATTATGGTATGTGGTTACCGGGTATTGAACTTGGGACCTTGTGCTTGTGAGGCAGACACCAGAACTACTGTTGTTTTGTTTTGTTTTTTTTGTTTATTTGAGACAGGGTCTCGCTTTGTAGTTCAGGCTGGCCCTGAACTCACTATGGAGCCCAGGCAAGCCTCAAACTCACGTGGCTCACATCTTTAATCTAGAGTTGGCTGGGTCCAAATAAGGACAGCATTGCACAATGGAGGAAAAGCTACTCTTTTGACTCTGGAAAGTTGAGAGAACCAAGGGAGGAGTTGGGGGGAACTAAACCCTTCAGGCCATTCCTGCAGTGACCTTTCTTCTACCATCCAGGGATCCATCACTTGCTGAACCTCTGAGGGTTTGGGGACCACTTTAGGTGTAAACATGTAGCATATATATTGTTGAAGGGTCTCACGTATTGATAGTTCAGTACTGTCTAAAATGTAAAGACAGAATTTTTCTGATAATAGTTACTATAATAGAAATTATTGAAATGTAGGTCTCATTTGCCAGTTTGCATCAGCTCGTGATTGTTAGTGTAGTACCTTGAATTTCTTTTCTTTTTCCTCCCCAGAAGTCTCCGTGACCTTTTTTTTTTCTTTTTTCTTTTACTAATCCTGGGAACTGATTTCAGGGTCTTGCTTAGCTAAGTAGGCATTGTACCACTCAACCGCACCCCTGGCCTCCATCACTTCTGGAAACCTAACGTTACTTATGTGTAGTATACGTAACATCATTAATGTCAGTTTAATTTGGTCTGAATTTCTTATGTAATCTATTAGAATAATTGATTTAGGGAATTAAGAAAACATTAGAATGCCTGTGAGGAAAAAAGACTTTAGAGAGTATTCATCATGCATTTCTTAAATGAATTGTTTTTAGTTTTAATGTGTATGTTCATTATGTTATTTAGTCTTTCAGAAGTAATTAAGAGCTAAGAGGAGCCCGGAGATTTAGCTCAGTGGTTCCAGTGCCAGCCCAGTAAGCACAAGGTCCTGAGTTTGATCCTGGTAACCACGTATAACAGTGCCAGGCATGGTGACTCACCCTCACCAGCAATCAGTACCACACACCACAGTGCTGGGTATGGTGCCTCACACCTATAATATCAGCACTTAGGAGGCAGAGGAAGGAGGACTTTTTTGAGACAGAGTTTTGCTTTGTAGTTCAGGCTGGCCCTGAGCTCACTATGTAGCCCAGGCAAGCCTCCAACTCAGCAGTCCTCCTGCCTCTGCCTAGGATTACAGGCGTAAGCCACCACACCAGGCATTGTGGTATGTGAGCTGGTGTGGGTGAGTCACCATGCCCAGTATTGCTGTATGTGGTTACTGGGAATGGAACCAGGGATCTTGCGCTTGCTAGGCACTGGAACCACTGAGCTAAATCTCTGGCCCATCAACACATTTTTTATTACCCTCCATCCCATTTCCCTTTGAATATTTTCTATTTCACAATATCCATCATATATTCTAGAACTCATTAACATCTTCAGTTTCTCATACCAGAGAAAAGATATGATATTTACACATCTGTAAATATTTATTTCTCTTCTGAATATGTCCTGAAGGTATGTCCATTTGAGTATAAATGACTCAAACTTATCATTCTTTATGGTAGAATAATACTCCATTTTATAGAAAAGCCACATCTTTATTCAGTTTCCAGTTGATGAGCATTTGAGTTGTTTCCAAGATTTAGCTGTCACAAATTGAGCTGCACATATGTCACTATAATATGATTCATTTAATTATTTTGTGTATATTCCTAGCAGGGTAATAACAGGGTCAAATGGGTCCTCTAATCCTAGTTTTTTTTTTTTTAGACAGGGTCTCGCTTTGTAGTTCAGGGGCAAGCCTCGAACTCAGCAATCCTCCTGTCTCTGCCTCCAGAGTGCTGGGATTACAGGCATGAGCCACCACACCCAGCACTGTGGTATGTGGTATTGACTGTTGGTGGTTGTGAGTTACCACGCCCAGCATTGTATGTGGTTACCAGGGATCTGGGATTGAATTCAGGACCTTGCGCTTATGAGGCAGGCCCCGGGACCACTGAGCCAAAGCTCTGGCCCTAATCCTAGTGTTTTGAGGAATCTCTACATTCCCACCAACAATGGAGAAGGATTCCTTTTTCTCCACAGCCTCTCCAGCATTTGTTGCTGGCTAATTTTGCGATAGCAGCCATTCTTTGTGAAGTGAGATGAGATCTTAGTGTTGTTTTCATCTGCATCTCTCAAATGATCAGCAGTTGTTGAGCATTTCTTCATATACTTCTTGGCGACTTTTCTTCCTCTGAAAATTGTCTGTTCATTTCAGATGCCCATCTTTGAACTTTATCTTTAGTTGGCGGGGGGGCTGTTTTTTTGTTTGTTTGTTTTTGCAGTATCAGGGAGTGAACTCGGACCCTTGTGCATCCAAGGTTGGTATGGTACCACTTGAGCTAAATCTCTAGCAGGGGCTAATTTTTTAAAGGTTATATATATTCTACATTGTAGCCCTTTAAGAGACAGTTGTAAAGATTCTTTCCCATTTTGTTGTCTTCACCCTACTGGTGGGTTCTTCTGCTGTGCAGAAGAAGCATTTTAATAAAGAGAGATCCCATTTGTAGATTTCTTTTTGCTGGATCTTGTGCTGTAGAGGTTTTGTTCATAAAGTCTTTTGCTAAGCCAGTGTCTCCAAGAGTTCTACCTAAACTGTTTTGCACCAGGTTTAGTATTTCTGTTTTACCTTTTAAGTCTCTATCTACTTTGATTTTAGTTTACTACATGGTGAAAGAGAAAGGTCTAGCTGTAGTCTTCGGCAAGTTAAAGCCCAGTTTTTCCAGCACCATTTGTTAAAGAGGCTATCTTTCCTCCACTGAAGATATTTGATTCCTTTGTCAAAGATGTGGTAGCTTAGTGTGTGTTGATTTGTTTCTGTATCTTCTGATGTATTCCTCTGACCCTCAGGTCTGTTACTTTGCCAGTACCATGCAGTTTTTATCACAGTGACTTTACAGTAAAGTTTTACATTGGGGATCTTAATACCCCCCCACCTTGATAATTTTCTTTTGGAAGGAGATTATATGTTTTGGTTTGGTTTTGCATAGTTTTAATTGCATTTAAGTTGTATCTTTGAAAAATCTAATTTCAAAGGCCATAAACATTTTCTGTGTCATAGCAAGTTTGGTGAAATTTTTAATGATAGCATAATCTTACAGTTGGGTGCACTATAGTGTAGTTAATCATTTCTGAGTTGGTTGTATTATAAGGTTCATTTTAGCTTTGTATTTGTGTTAATATAGTGATGGGAGATATAGTATTCATGTAGCGGTACCTGTTCTTGTTTACCTCTTCAGAATGAATCTGTGACTTTTTGGGGGGTAGTAGTAAAGATTGAGGTATAATTGTCAACCCTTCTTAGTTTTTATTTTGAGACAGAATTTTGTGAAGTCATTCAGTTGCCAAGGCTGGGCTTGAATTTGGCTAGCCTGCTGCCTCTACTTTTCTGAATACTGGGATTTCAGGCATGTGTTAATAACATGCCTGGTTTATAACTGTCTTTCTTTGATGGCAGTAGGTATTAGAGAAGATAACCTGTTTCCCTGTTTAGGTTTGGGAATTCTTTTTTAAGACAGTTCGGAGCAGGTGTTCTTGGCCTTCAGCCCATGGGTTACTGGATCCACAAGCACTGAAAATAATGTGTGTAAGTGCTTTTGTATCACTTTCTCCAAAAGATGAGAATTTTGTCACTTTCATCATATTCTTAAGGGGGGGGGTGGTCCTGGGAGTTAAGAATAATGGACTTTTAAGTTTTTGTTAGAAAATAGAGGTAGATGGGCCGGAGGGTTAGCTCAGTGGTTCCGGCGCCTGCCTCGCAAGCGCAAGGTCCTGAGTTCGATCCCCGGTAACCACATACAATGCTGGGCGTGGAGACTCACGCCCACCAACAATCAACACCTGCATATCACAGTGCTGGGCGTGGTGGCTCACGCCTGTAATCCCAGCACTCGGGAGGCAGAGACAGGAGGATTGC
>PVIC010038585.1:0-17417 GCA_004025085.1 Thryonomys swinderianus
TCCCTCCCTCCCACCTTTTCTTTCCCTCCCCTGCCCTGCTGGGAGCAGTAGACAGAGCTCTGTAAAAGCAGTGTGTGTGTGGAGGGCACCAGCGGGGTTACGCACAGATGCCCACATCAGGCAGCCCTTGGAGAGCAGGAATGGGCACCTTACCGAGGGGCTGGGCTTGGAAAGGGAGCAGGAGGAGGAGAAAGAATGAGCTCCTTCGGACTTGTTGCATGTGATGCACTGCAGGGAGTCTAGGAGATGCCTGGCAGGACAATCCAGGCCTGGAGAGGCTGGCAGGGGGCCTGTTAGCATGGCATAGTTGGGAGTCACCGGCAGTCAGAAGTTGGGTGAGGAAAGAATATAAGCGAAAGGCAGAATTTCAGGAGCAAGTGCTGGCCGTGCCTCCCGCGTAGGGCGCTGCGAACGCAGGGAAGTGTAGCAAATAAATACACGAGGCGGATACTCCACACAGAGCAGCGCCGGAGAAGAGGGCTGAGCGGCAGGGCTTGGCAGGCACGTCTGCTGCAGGGCGGTCAGGACGCGGGCAGGAGCCAGGCCGCACGGCATAGAGCCCCCAGAATGGCACCACCGGGGGCCCAGGGAGACCGCACAGCCGCACCGGCTTGTGGACAGATGCGGGGACGCTGTCCTCGCTGGTTTACTGCTTCTCCCAGTTGTGATCCGTAGGTTAGCTGAGGCTCCCAAGGAGAGTTCATTCAATTTTTCACTCATTCCTTCAGTTTCTGAAGTGACTGAAGCCTCTGATGGGTTCTTAGGACACAAACCGCATTAAAACCTGGTCTCTGTCTACGAGGTGCTCCTGGTCTACACAGGTCACCAGCGTTCGACCAGGCGAGGACACAGCACACACCACGCACCACCAGAGTGCCTGTGCCACGTATGTGGGAGTCCTTTGCCCGCCTTCCCTTCCCCGTGCTGTGGAGATTTGGCTACGGTGGTCAGAATATTTTGGAATACCTTAATTGTGTTCAGATGATAATTTTCAATTCTAACAAGAATAATTATGTTTCAACAGGCTTTTTTGTTTGTTTTTTGGGTGAATGTTTCTAACAAAGAGTGAATATTCTGTACAGAAGCATTTTGAATGAAAAGAATTTCTTCCCTTTGATGAAATTTCTACAAGATCCATGGTTTTGTCTGTCTCTAGCGTGTTTAGGTAACGTCTAACAACCTCCATGTCTTTGAATGTCTCTCCAGCCATTGTTTTTTGATGGGTAGCAGTTATTTGTCAGAAATATAAGTACAAAATAACATAATACATAGATTAATAGAAAAAGGTAACGCTTATAGCATAATGAAACAGGACTTCTGAGTGAGGCAGGACCTCCACAGTCAGGTCTGTCGGCCGTGTGGCTCTGGAGGAAGATCCGCAGCGATCCTGGGGCCGCGGAGGCTCAGCCTGGCCAGGCGGTGCGGTCCGGGAGGGCTCCCCTGCTCTATCAGAGAGCAAGGTAAAATTGTCTTATTATCGTGCCAGTGGATGAGCTACTTACAATTGGATAATGAGATAAGGGCAAACGCAGCAGTAAAATCCAGGGGAATCCTTTGGAAATAAACTTTTTCTGTATTCATGCTAGTGTTTTTGCATTTGAAATGACAGGACTGACTAATTGCCAGTGTAAATCCTCCCTCCCTCTCCCTCTCTCTCTCCCTCCCTCTCCCTCCGTCCTCCCTCCCTCCCTCTTTCTCTCTCTGGTACCAGGATCGAACTCAGGACCTTGCCCTTGCCAGGCTGGCGAGGCACCACTAAGCTAAATCCCCAGCCTGCCAGTGTAAATTCTTTACAGAAAAATGAAAACTTCTGATGAGAGCATGTATTAACAGGAACTTAAAACAGCTGACTGTTACCCAAACCTGCTGTCATTTCCCCGCTATTGGGATATCAGTGTAATATCTTCTATTAATCTGACTCATCTTTTCCTACTTTTAAAATCAGCACTTAAAAAATTAGTAGCTGTGCATCATTTTAATTTAATTTTAGTTTTTAGCTAAGGATTGAACCCAGGGGCTTGCACATGTTAGATAAATGTTCTACAACTGAGCTGCATACTCAGCCTTTTATAAATTTTTATTTTGAGACCGAGTCTTGTAAGTTGCCCAGACTCTCCTCAAAGTTGTGATATCCTCCTGCCTCAGCCTCCCAAGTAATTGGGATTATAGGCAGGCCACTGCATTCTGTGCATCCTTCCACATTCAGAAGAGGAGACACACAGCAGAATGTGTCTTATAAATCGGCGCCAGAAGCTTTATAATTTCACTAGTTAAGGAACATTAAATGCCCTCCTGATTCCTTAGGTCTCTCATAGGATCACAGGTTTTTCTCTCTCGTTGCTTTGTATAAAAAGTGTGGCTGTGAAAGCGAAACAGACCCATCGTTTCAGTGTTCCTGTTCCTGGTACAAAGGGGCTGCTGTGGGCGAGACGTGAGACATTCATTTCATCAGGGAATCTGTCCGAGCTCATCTGATTGTGCTGGGCTGGGTGACAGAGACAAACTCTGTAGACTGGGTCCCTACAATATATATATATCTCCCATTTTGCTCTTTAGTGCTTCGAGCTTCTAAATCCTATTAACAGCTGTCAAAACCTGGCAAACTATTTAGATGCTTTCACAATTTGTTTAATTGGATAGTTAGAAAATGGCACACGAGGAAAGCCCATCCTCCCCCTTCCTTTTAGCCTGGCTGAACATCTGTAGCATTAGGGCCTCATTATCTCCGAATTGGCATAGCGAATCAGCGGCGTCATTAAAACGCCACATTAAGATGATTGAGCTCCTTTGTTATCCAGTTGACTCTTGCGTGTGCTGAGGATTTCATGGTTATGACCCCCGGTCCTTGTAAAACACTCCCACAGCATCACCTTTTGCGTCCCGTCCCCTCTCCCGCTGCGGGCCGCTCTGGGCTCCCTCGGACCCCGCCCCTGCCGGAGCTGGTCCTGAGCGCTCAGTGCAGGGTGCCACGCGGGACCACAGCCTCGTCTCCCATGAGGCGCCACCGTGCCGGCCAGCACCCCGCTCGCTGCTTCCGACTGCGTCTTTGAGACGTTCTTCTCCGCAGCCGAGCACTTTATGTGCCTGTAAAGACACACCGAGGCGCAGTTGGCTGAGACCGCCGCTGCCCCTGCAGGATTTAGGCACTGGATCCTTTCCAGGACCCATTGTTTTGCAGCGTCTCAGGTGAAACCAAAAATGTCTGCTCTGGAGTGCGGGCCTTTCCTGTGATAACCATCTCCCCAGGAAATGAAAGCGTGCGCGTCAGCCCCAGAGAGCCAAACCTTTGTTCTCAGCCTGCAAGGCTCTCTCCGGGCGTGTGTGCCTGTGTCATCTTCCGAGGAGGCTCCAGAACGCAGGCAGAGATGGGAGCAGCTGGGCCCCGGGCAGCTCCTTTCGGAAGAAGTTTAGTTTAATCTAATTTCCTATGGGTTAGATTCAATTTAGGCATCTTTTCCCCGCTCTGGGAATGTATAGCAATTACCTTTATCAGCAATTTGTGGTTTGCCATGATCTTTTCTCCACAAGTTCAATTAGAGAAAAATTTACTTAGGAAGCCTTTCACATTTTTTATTATAGAGTCGATCATACAGTACAAAACGGCAAATATAATTACATGTATAGTTTGAGGAATAAAATAATGAAACAAGCATCCGTAGACCCTTCTTGACTTAGGGAGGTTTAGCTGGTGCCGACCAAGATTTCTGACGGTCTTCTAAGTGTCAGTGTAAATCGTATGTCTGACAAACCTGATGTGTGTTCTGAGGAAATTAGACTTTACAAAACTAACACAGAAGATTATTCACATTACGAAAGGTGAATTGACTTTGCAAAAGGCTTCAGAGTCCTGCGAGGCAGTTCCGCGCATAGACCGCCAGGATCCCGGCCTCTGCGAGCAGCCCAGGGCCGCCAGTGAGCGGGAACCGGCGGGAAGTCGTGGGGGACGCTGAGAGCTTCTCTCCCGCGTGATGCAGGTCGGTGGGACGGCGCTGCGTTTCCACGCGAGGCGCGGCGTGAGCGCCTCTGACTAGACTCGGAGCACAGCGACACAGGTGTGTGAGAACAAAGAAACGAGGCTCTTTCTCCTGGCCGCGGGTGTCAAGGCGGACTGCGAGGGGGCGTCTGGAGTCCGGCTGGGAGGTGGGGGTGCTGGCGGGCGCTCCGCTGTGGGGCAGGCGCGGGGAAGCCTGGTGAGTCGGCGGCCCTGAGCCTCTCCGTCCCTGGTGGACGGAGGAGCCCTCGAGGATCTTGTTAAACTGCGAATTCTGGTTCTGGTCCCGGGTGGAGGCCTGAGCTTCTGCATCGGAATAGCTCGTGAGAGGCCCTGACTCCGAGGCCGCTGCGAGCCGAGCCGCAGGGCCCTGGGTAGCGAGAAGGGTGAGTCCAGATGGCTGAGAAACGAGTGAGCCGCAGCGGGTGCAGCTGCCCCGAGAGCTTCGGCCGGGGCTCTGGACTCTGTCCTGTGAGCGGGAAGCGTCCCGAGCACTTCCACCGGGCCTGACGGCTGGGTGCGGGCAAGGCAGGCAGAAGGTGAAGGCCGCGGCACGTGCGTGAACCAAGGCTCTACTGATGGCTGCTTTACACGCAGCCCCGGGCCGGCTCGGAGCAGAGGCTCAGCGGCCACGAAGCACAAGGCTCACTGGAAAGTGTGTTTTAAAATGCAGATTTCCACTTCCCTCCCCCAGGTTAGCAGATCGATCTGCGCTGGAAGCCACAGACTTCTTGTTTAAGCCCATACAAAGGCATAGTCTTTGTTTTTCTTTCTTTCAGTTAGGATCCTGCTGTGTTGCCCAGGTGGCTTCCAGCTCCTAACCCCAAGCAGTCTTCCTGCCTCAGCCCACCAAGTACCTGAGACTACAGGTCTGCCACTGCACAGATGACTTCTGGTCTCAGGTGGGCCAGGTGAAGCCGTGTCACGGAGAACACTGAGCTCCAAAGAACGAACCGCGGGTGTGTCTGTGTGCACGTCGACAGGCACGCCACCTGTGCAGCCGCTCCTGACAGCTGGCTCGCGCCTCCACTGGGGACACGAGGTGCTGTCTGACCAACTCAGAGCAAGGAGGACAGGCTGTTTGCCCACTGGGGTCCGGGGGGACAAGGAGAGGGAGGCACAGCAGCCTGACCTCACACGTGGGGTTTGGATCTGTGGCCGGGGAGACCTGTTGAGAAAACAGCTTCTAGGTAGTAGAAATAATGTGAACTTAATCACGCTGGGCATCCCAGCACTCAGGAGGCAGAGGCAGGAGGACTGCCGAGTTCAAGGCTTGCCTGGGCTACACAGTGAGCTCAGGATCAGCCTGAACTACACAGTGAGACCCTGTCTCAAAAAACTAAGGAAAAAACCCAACAAAAACATAACCAAGAATACTTAGAAATTGTTTAGGTCAATGAGAGGGATGTGAGTAGTCAAAATCCACATTTAGAAGATAGGTTTGGGCTGATCTCAAAGGCCTTTAAAATATCTCCATTTCTGAGTTTGGGCTTTGTTTCGCTGGCAGAGGAGAATACTAAAGAATTTTGAGGGGCCAAGATAAACCCGGGCTATAGCTGTGGGAGGAGCGAGCTCATGGTAAAGCACAGACAGGCTGGGAAGGAAACGGGGGCAACATGGAGGCAGCAGAGGTCCCGGGTCGGAGGTGAGCGGGGAGCCGAGGGGGAGTAGCACAGGGAGCGAGATGGGTGGCAGGCCGGTAGGAACCAGGCAGAGAGGGGAGGGTCGGGGCTGCAGGCCGGGACGGAAGACGCCTGGGAAACGGGCGGGAACAGAGGCTGAGCCGCAGGGAGTTTACACCGGGAGGCGTGTCTTGGGATGTGCTTCGGGAGATGCCAGGTGGAGCCACAAGAATGGATGACACCGCGGGGCAGCAGCAGGAGGAGGACAGCATGGAGGGAGGGTTTGGGAGGCAGGGACAGGACGTGGAGGGAGAAGGAAGGAAGCAACCAGAAAGGGAAGGACTACAGTGTCACTGGCCAGAGAGGAGGCTGGAAGGACGCGGGGCGGAGTCGCTGATGCCAAGGGTGACAGGCAGGTGGGGCGACATCCACAAAGCAGCTGGATTCGAGAACCGGGAGACGATCGAAGATCCTCGGAGGGACAGATTCAGTGAACTGGCGGCCAAGGCAGCTTTCAGGGGAGTTGAAGGAAGGAAGCTGGAGGAGGCAGTGGGCACAGTCGCCTTCGCCGTAAGTCTGCTAGCAAAGGACATCTCGAGAGGCAGATCCAGGCAGGACGCGGGGCACAGGAAGCTGCAGGCGGAGGGGCAGGGAAAGCGGGAGGCAGAGCCTGAGGACTAGAGCCGGGAATTTAGGCCGGCGTGCTGCGGAGAAGGAAAGGGAAACGATGTCCGTTCCCAGACCCGAGGGCTGGAAGCGGGGAGATGCCGTGCGCGGCTAGAAATGAGTCACAAATAAGAAGCACCTTCGGAGTGAGGCCGGGTGCTGGGCGTCGGGGATGGGCGGGAGGCTGCCCTGGGGAGTATGAGCTCCCCCAAGGCCTGCCTGAGTCCCTCAGCACGGGCAGCCTTTTCTCCTCCGTGGAGCCCTCAGGAGACTGTGCTTGGGTGTAAAACCCAGTCATTTCCCAAGAATCCTATTTGCACCTTGGCTTCCGATTTACTCTCACACGCAACTCTGTCAACCTCCACACGGGGAAGTCTAGGCCGCTGACCCACCGCCGTGCAGAGGCCGTCCGGGTTGTTTGTCTGAACAGGCCACTGCACAACTGTACCCTGTGGGCCCCAGGACTTCGCCGCTCCCTGTCCCGGGGTCTCTGCTGCCCCCTCCAGCCCTGGCCTCGGGGCCACCTGAGCCCTAAAGGGCCAACGCCGAGGTCTGACCTTGACCCAGGCTGGGGTCCCAGGCCAGGCCGACCAGAGACGGCCCTGCGGCAGGAGCCGCTCTGTCCTGTCTTCTGTTTTCAGAAGCACCTTGCGCCTTGATCTCGCTATTTTTTAATGTTCACTGACTGCAGTGTGGCCTGCCTGTGGTCACAGTCACATTCTCTAACCAAGATGAAAAGGATCCCTTCGTGCTGGCCCTCTCAGGCTGCTGTTTTTGGTTTTCAGTAGCTCAAGTTTTCCGTTGAGGTTCTTTCAAACGCCTACATGCAAACTGCAGCGCGCTCAGCCCTTGGTGGGATATCACCCGCAGCTGGGGCTGGAGGAAGGGGGCCGACGCCACCCTCAGGTGCGCCCTTCTCTTCAGAGTTAAAAATAGCCGGACGACTAAAGGAAGCAAGGGCTTTCCAGAGAAAGAAGGGAGGCACCAGGTTCCTTGCGGCACGGCCACAGCTCGTCCAGAGCCCAGCTGCAAGGGCGCCGTGTGTGGAGCTGCTGGGCTCCTCGGGCAGCCTCCGGCCGCCTGCGAAGAGGGAGAGGCCGGAGCCGTGAGCCGTGGCGAGCAGCGGACGGTGTCGCAGCCGGAGCCCGGCCGCTGTTGGTCAGGGCCCGCCTCGCTCTGTTAAGCAAACACAGTTACTATAGATGAAAGATAACCTTGGTAGAAGTGAAAATTGAAACTTGGGCGGAAAAGGTAGCGAGCCAGGCACAGCTGCAGCGGAACTTCCTCCTGCGTGGCGACGGGAGCAGCACTTACTGATGTGTTTTGGAAGGGATGCCGTTTTTAAAAATACCTTTTTTTTTTTTCAGGGTGTTTTGGGTTTTCACATCTCCCCTCAGGGAGGGCAGGGCGTGGAATAGAGTTAGCAAGAGGCCGCCTCAGCCTTTGTATCTCCCGTGCCAGGTCAGATCCGGGTTGCCGGGAGTTGGGGGCCAAGGGCAGTGTTCTGACGGCACCTCTGCGGGTGCCCGGCCACCTCGGAAAGTCCCGGACACACACTGCCGCCCAGTCTGGCGTCTGAGGAGAAGGGAAGGGGGTTGGGTTAGACAGTCTCTGTGTCCTACTGAGCCCCAATTCCGCGGCTCCCTGGTTTCTCATAGGGAAGGACAGCTTTCATTTCTAAGAAGTGCTTAGAGACTAAGCGTTTGTGTTTTTAAAGTCTCTGATAAATGCTTATGATTTCACCGGGCAAATATTTTTCTTAATGGTAGTATGTAAATGCCTCTTATATTCCTCACCTGCGTTGTCCTCTTTAGCAGGATAGAGGTGTTTGCCCCTTGTGTGGGTTGAACCCTGTTTACCTAACATTGATGGGAGTGACTCCTCAGATTAAATAATCGCTTCTCCTTTTTCTCTCTCAGCACTGTCTCACCGGTGCTGACAGCTTCCTTTACGCTCAGGGGTGCATCATTATCAGCTCCAGAAGAGATGGAGAGATAAGACATGTTGTAGTAGTTTGTATGTGGAAGGGAAAGAGCAATGTGTGGCTTAAAAGTCATCAAGATTGTTTTAACTTTTCAGCCATCAGTCTGAGGGCACAAGTCAGAGGCATTTGAAGGATTCATTTGGTATTTCCTCCTTGAATCCTAAGAGCACATCACCAAAAAAGTGCTAGATCCGAGAACCCTTCTTCCTCTCACTACTGAGAGGAGTTGTCCACAGTGTTTATCTCATGGTTCCTTTGAGCAGTCGTAACCCAGACCTATCATCCCTGGTATTTGGATCGGCTAAAACACTGACATCTGTGTGTGTGTGTGTGTGTGTGTGTGTGTGTGTGTGTGTGTGTCTGACTGAGGTCCTAAATTCAAATAATGCATGATCATCCTGACAGCGTTTTCTTGTCTTGTAGATGTCCAAAGCCATGTGAACTTAATTTGGTAGTTGTCACTTATGTGTCTGCTTTTTGAAATGTTTTCATAGCTTCAGATACAGTCACTGTTCATTTCCTGCGTCTTTTCCCCACAGACGATTCGGTGAAAGTGAAGGACGAATACAGTGAGAGAGAGGAGAATATTTTAAAGCCAGAGCCCATAGGAACCATGGAGGAGCCTGAGATCCCTTACAGCTACGCAAGAGAGTATAATGAGTACGAGCACATTAAGCTGGAGAGACACACCGCCTCCTACGAGAGCGCCAGGCCAAGCAGCGGCAAGATGAGCTGTGACGTGTGTGGCTTATCCTGCGTGAGCTTCAATGTCTTAATGGTTCACAAGCGGAGTCATACTGGTAAATGGTCTCATCTTCATTCTTCTTCGAGCTGTCTGCAGCCACAGAGGAGCAAGGGAGTGGGTGGAACTTGATCACTGCTTTTGGCCTCTGCTGCCACTCCAGTGCCCACCTTGGCATTCGCCCTGGGATTTGGCAAGCCCTGTGAATGAAGGGAGACCACAGACAGCACATGCTCTAAACCAGACAAATAGTTTCTTTTTCAGTTCATAAGCAGGGATTGCACTACGTGATTACTTCTTAGATATCGCTGTGTATTTTTATGTAATACTTTTAATAAAAGGAGATCTCCTTACTGTACTGGGTTCCAATTTGGAAGGCAAAAGGTTCTAGTTTTTATCTCCAGTGGTTTTTTTGTACTGGGTTTCGAACTCAGGACCTTGTACTTATAAGGCAGGATGGTGCCACTGCACCACATCCCTGGCCCTTTATCTCTGGCCTTAAGGACAGTGTCTCCAGACAGTGACCAGGCAATTTATAGAAACCTGGGGACAGCAGTTCCCTGGATCCAGTGGTTTATGGCTGACAACCAACTTGAAGTCTTAAAGGCTGCATTTGTGGCTCTCAGCACCTTATTGGAACTTGAGCCTGTGCGTCTTTTCAAAGGAGATTACATTTAAGAAGAACGTTAAATAATATGAAAATTCACATCTACATCTCATCCCAGCACTCAGAAGGCAGAGGCAGGAGGACTGCTGTGAGTTGGAGGCCTGCCCGGGCTACATAGTGAGCTCAGGGCCAGCCTGAACTACAAGGCCAGATCCTGTCTCTCAAAAAAAAAAAAAAAAGCAGAAAACAAAGATGCTGTCTTAGAAACACTTGAGTTTCTTTGTTCTGATTCAAGGATGAGACAATTCCTAAATAGCCTCACTGGATGAGTGTTTCCTCTTTTGGAGGAAAAATTTCACGAGGGAGTCTCACGCGTGTCTGGAAATGCTGCTTCCGGCTGATCCCAGCTTGCACAGCGTGGTCCGAAGCTGCGCTTCGCCTCTAATCTGTACCTGTGTTTTCCGCTGGGCCGGGTCAGAAGTCCCCTTTCTCGTCCCCTTCAAGGTGAGCGCCCGTTCCAGTGTAACCAGTGCGGGGCATCGTTTACTCAGAAGGGCAACCTCCTCCGCCACATTAAGCTCCACACAGGGGAGAAGCCTTTCAAGTGCCACCTCTGCAGCTATGCGTGCCAGAGGAGGGACGCGCTCACGGGGCACCTGCGCACGCACTCCGGTGAGTGAGGGCCGAGCCTCCACCCGTGGCCGGGGGGCAGCGCGGAGACCTCTGGGGCTAACTGCGCCTCCACTACAGCATTCATTGCGCCCCATCTGCCTCAGGGAGACGGCTCCTCACGTCCTCACAGCCCTGGAGGACGCAGCCAGACGGGACAGGCCCGCCCTGAAGAATGGCTCTGTAGCTTGTGCAAGAAAATTATAGCCATCGATATGTTTCTAATGTAAACTTTATTAAAAGATGGTTGTACACGCGCGTGCATGCGCGTGCACGCGCACACACACACACACACACTCTTTCCATTCAGAGCCCCGGACAAGTAAATGATGTATACTTTTGTAAACTACATGCACACCAGGCGTAAGTCACTGTCTGGTGGTCCATTTGGCCCTTCTGGGCTAAATTCCTTAATCCAGCTTTCTTCTCATTGTTCTGCTTATTTTAAATCTCTAAAAGATGCATAATAGTAAGAATTCATGAAGACCACATCTCCTCTTGCTGTTTTTCACTCCTTATTTGACCAAGCAAGATAGTGTAGGGTTTTTTTGTTTTTTTTTTTCAATATTTAGAGTTTCCGGGCCGGAGGGTTAGCTCAGTGGTTCCAGCGCCTGCCTCGCAAGCGCAAGGTCCTGAGTTCAATCCCCGGTAACCACATATAATGCTGGGCGTGGAGACATGCCCACCAACAATCAACACCGCATACCACAGTGCCGGACGTGGTGGCTCACGCCTGTCATCCCAGCACTCAGGAGGCAGAGACAGGAGGATTGCTGAGTTCACGGCGGCTTGCCTGGGCACCATAGTGAGCTCAGGGCCAGCCTGAACTACAAAGCGAGACCCTGTCTCAAAAAAAAAAAAAAAATTTAGAGTTTCCTTCTTAGAAAAGTAAGACTAGGTTTATTTTCAAATTTGGGACCTTGTGTTCTTGATGTTATCTGATAAAATTTTAATTGAAAAAAAATGTGTTTTTATGTCAGTCCACATCTACTGCTCTGACTAAAACCCAGTCCTAGTCTCGAAACTGGTCACAATTCAGAGACTAGTAGTGAACAAGTCAAACCCAACAAAGCCACCATGGGAAAGCATACGTGGCAAAGATTGGGTTTTTTTCTTTTGTGTCTCATTTTTCAAAGTAACAAAGATGAATTTCCTAAAAAAAAAAAAAAAAGATTAAAATAGTTCTCTCCTATTGTTTTCAAGTAAGAAACAATTTTTTTAATACAGGGTCTTGCTTTGTAGTTCAGGCTGGCCCTGTGCTCACTATGTAGCCCAGGCAAGCCTTGAACTGAGCAATCCTCCTGCCTCTTCCTCTCAAGTGCTGGGATTATAGGCATGAGCCACCACACCTGGCTATTAACAGGAATTTTTAAAACAGATTCTAGAGGACCTCAATTTGTGTAGAAATTTAACATTTTTAGCCCTGGAAACCTGCATTTTATTTTGATTTGGAACTTTATACAGGTTTTTTAGTACTTTAAACCCCAGGACCTCTATTTTAGACAGAGTGACAGGGCTTAGAAAATAAATTCTCATGGGCTGCAGTGTCCAGGAGCTCTGTGTGAGAATACTTGCCTACTATGCACAGGCCTGTTGATCTCACCACTGCAAAAAGAAAGAAAATAAGAGTTTCAAGGGCCAGGGATTTAGCTTAAGTGGTACTGCACCTACCTTGGAAGCAAAAGAAAAAGATTTTTTTTCAGTTCTTAAAACCCTGACAAGTTCTTAGGACATAGTTTACTAACACATCAGACAAGCCAGTCTTGCATAAGACGTCGAAGTTATTACTTACATATTTCAAGGAGTATTCAGGGTGAACCGGAAAGCTGAAGTTACCTATGTGATATGGGTGAGCCTTCAAGGAAACTTAAGCTTCACCTTAAGTGAAGTCATTTTTGCAATTCATTCTTGACTCTGCTGTTCAAAAACATCCTTCAGCAGCGCAGCTTTGACTGCTGTAGCCGGGGCCTGGCAGAGCCGCTGGGCCGGGCTGAGCCAGATCTATCCCGACACATTGTTCTCCGGTGCGTCCAGCCGGCTGCCTAACCCACATCTGCAGCCAGTGGCCGGGAGGTACAGGACCCCTCTCCTCCCTCCCTGCACCCCACTAACCTTTCGAAGGCCGGGCCAGCCACCCTGCAGCCTCTCCAATCTCACCTCCCTGAGTCCAAGAGGGACAGATCCCAAGCACTCTGGCTTCCCGTGGGAGACCCCAGACGGCTGGTGCTCAGTGGCCCTGCTCTCGTTGCAGTGGAGAAACCCTACAAATGCGAGTTCTGCGGGAGGAGCTACAAGCAGAGGAGCTCACTGGAGGAACACAGGGAGCGCTGCCGCGCCTTTCTCCAGGGCTCCGACCTGGCCGACGCCGGTGAGTCCCCGCCTCCTTTTGCCCACGCTCAGGCTCAGCTGCGGCTGGCGGCCGGCGCTGCAGGGGTGAATGTGGCACTGGACACAGTGACAAAGACCTGGCCTCTGTGGAGTTTGTGTTTTGATTGGGACAGATTATATACAAAGTGTGTAATTAGAAATTTGGAAGGTGGGCTGGGGATTTAGCTCAAGTGGTACCGTGCCAACTTTGGATGCACAAGGACCAGAGTTCAATCCCCAGTACCGCTAAAAAAAAAAAAAAAAAAAAAAATTGGGGGCCAGAGGGTTAGCTCAGTGGTTCCGGCGCCTGCCTCGCAAGCGCAAGGTCCTGAGTTCGAGCCCTGGTAACCACATACAATGCTGGGCGTGGAGACACGCCCACCAACAATCAACACCGCACACCACAATGCCGGACGTGGTGGCTCACGCCTGTAATCCCAGCACTCAGGAGGCAGAGGCAGGAGGATTGCTGAGTTCGCGGTGGCTTGCCTGGGCACCATAGTGAGCTCAGGGCCAGCCTGAACTACAAAGCGAGACTCTGTCTCAAAAGCAAAAAAAAAAAAATTGGAAGGTGCTGAGTGCTGTTAAGGAATGAAGCAGAGGCTGGGAATGAGGGGGGTCAGGAGTGCACCGGGAACAGACCCGAGGGTGATCGAGAAGCGAGCCCTGCAGAGAGCTGGAGAGCGTGGGGAATGGCCCTGGGCTCACGATTGAGAGTCCTCTGTGGGTGGAGCAAAAAAGTAATGGAGGGAAGACTTGCACCCGGGGAGGAAACGGGAAACCGGATCTGCCTCCTCCTTTACCAAGTCTTAGCTTTTACGCTGAACGAAACTGAAAAACTTCGGGTTTTGAGCACAGTGAGTTGACATCACTGGACTGCTCATTTGAAAAGGATCACTCTGTTTGCATTAGAGAAAAGATTGCCTCGAGGGAGGGTTAGAAGCTGGGGAATCCAGTTAAGAGCTGTCACAAGAATCCAAGCCAGAGGAAAGTGTGTCTGGTAATGTCAAACACAAGGAAAAGTCTCCCGGTTCTGTACAGTCGACAGATGACAGGTGGAGGATGCACAGATGGAATGGTGGCTAGGTAGCTCATAGACAGACAGACAGACATTAAAGATCCAGCACACTTCTTCATAGCTCCCTCGAGATGAGGTGAGGAGTGACAGGTGTGGCCAGGGAGGGGTGAGGGAACCGCTGGTTAAAACTCCTGAGGATTTTCTTTGCTGATCAGACTGCAGGGTTAGCGGAAAGACAGCAGCTAACCCTACCTCCTCATCTGTACCGGGCCCAAAAGTCCTACCTGTGTCTACCCGTGATTCGGGGGGAGCTGCTGGAGGGTTGAGCCCAGGTCTTCCACACCGAGCTATAGCCCCAAGCCTCTTTTTGGTTTGGTTTTGTTTTTTGAGGCAAGGTCTCACTGTCTAGTTCAGGCTGGCCTTCAATTTGCAATGATCCTCCTGCCTCCGCTTCCAAAAATAATTTTTTTGGCTGTACTAGAGATTAAACTCAGGACTTTGCACTTGCCAGGCTGGTGCGGAACCACTGAACTACATCCCTGGTCACAAAAACACGTTTTTAAAACTTAACACTTGAGTTTTGATATTAAAGTGTCATGTTTAATGTTGGGCAGTACTTGCCCAAAGATGAAATGTAGGTATCTTTGCATGAAATTCTATATCTCATTTTATTTTTTTCAGTACCAGAGAGTGAATTCAGCACCTGGCCCTTGCCAGGCAAGTACCACACCACTGACCTCCATCCGTGGCCCATTATGCATTTCAGATAATAGCCAAAGCACCCAAATTGGGAGAATCCAGTTAGACTCCAGTACGTAAAGTCAAAGTATGAAGCAGAACATCTAACCCCACTTCCTGATGTCAGAGCTGAGAAAATGGAGACTTTGTCAAAATTCCACAAGTAGCTTCAACAAATTCTATAGCTTTGGTTTTGGTGATGAGTCATATTTTTAGATGCAATTCACACAGCATAAAATGCACTTTTTAGTGTAGACAATTCACAGCATGTGGTGGTTCACACTTGTAATCTCACTCATCTGGGAGGTAAGGCAGGAGATTTCAAGTTCAAGCCCAGCCCAAGGGACATAGAAAGACCCTGTCTCAAAATAAAAAATACATAAAACACTGGGATGGAGCTCAGCTTAGGGTAAAGACCCTGACTTCAATCCCAGTAATGCCAAAAAGTATATATATGACTGGGCCGGAGATTTAGCTCAGTGGTTCTGGCACCTGCCTAGCAAGTGTAAGGACCCTGGATCGATCCCCAGTAACCACATACAACAATACTGGGCGTGGTGACTCACTCTCACCAGCAATCAGTACCAAACACCACAGTGCCGGGCGTGGTGGCTCATGCCTGTCATCCCAGCACTCGGGAGGCAGAGACAGGAGGATTGCTGAATTCGAGGCTTGCCTGGGCTACATAGTGAGCTCAGGGCCAGCCTGAACTACAAAGCGAGACCCTGTCTCAAAAAAACCCCAACAAAATACATATATATGTGTGTGTGTGTGTGTGTGTGTATATATATATATACACACACACACACACACACACATATATATATACAATAGTTTTCAGTATATTTACAAAGTTGTATAATGTCAGCAGTGCCTAGTTGTAGGACAGTTCATCACCCCGAGGGGACCCCCATACCCACCAGCAGTTATTCCTGTTCCTCCTTCATCCACCCCACCACCATTGATCTGTTTACCATCTCTGTGGATTTCCCCGTTCTGGACACTTCATACAACTGGAATCATACAACATGTGGCCCTTTTTGTCTGGGTTCTTGCACTTGGTGTCCTGTTTTTGAAGTACTTCCATGCTGAACGATGTGTTAGTACTTATTTCCTTTTTATGACCAACTAATATTCCACTGTATGGATTCGCCACCTTCTATTTACCCATTTGGATTTTTCCCCTTTTGGGGGCCTGATTAGCATTGTTCTAAAAGGTTATATATGATTAGGGCCAGGGATGTAGCTCAGTGGTTCTGGTGCCTCCCTTACAAGTGCAAGGTCCTGAATTCAATCCCTGGCGCTGCCCCCCAAAAAAGTGACAAATGGTTATATATGATTTGTTTAGCAAAAGAAATGAGTTAACACATACTAATAGACACGCCGATATCCCTATGTGTATCTTGATTCTCCTGGAAGTAGGGGGTTCAGTAAGTTACGCTTTATGTACAATATGCCTAACTTCCCATTCTCACAACCCTTTCAGGAATCTGAACTTGGAAAAAGTATCAAGAGAAATATTTTAGCTCCTTCGGCAGGGCTAGGTGATTCAGGAAATGCTGAAATAGAGGTTGAGTTAATTTGCATTTCACAGGGCACTTTGATGGATGCGTGCACCGTACTTTAGATCTCAGCAAAAACGAAGGCTTAACCAAGTCAGCAAGTTTTGGTTTTTTTTTTTAACAAATACGTTGTAATGGCAGTTTCGGGTCCCAGAACACGTGAAGTCACAGCCTCACCACGTCTAGAGTTACAGTACTCTTTTGCTTTCAGTAGCACCCACGACTTTTCCTGGGGCCCAGAATGTGCAGGTTGCTCACGATAAGCTGACCCTTTCCTTGCTGGCACCGCCCGAGCCGGCTTCCAGTTCCTCTTCCTTCTGGCCAGCCTGGTGCAGTGCGTACAAGGCTCTGGCCTGAGCCTGGCCGCCCGCACCTCCTGCCTGCCCCTCCCTTCCAAAGTGGCGCCGAGTTGCTGCTTCGCGCATGCACACGCTCCTGCCCCGGGAAGTAACGCGGCGTGGCAGCAGAGCCAGGCGGGGCTGCTGCTGCGGGAAGCGGACAGGCAGGCGAGGCCTGGGGGGCAGACCAGCGTCCCGAGGCTCACGCCGTGCTGCATGCCGGGACCGCCAGCCTTGCCGGTCACTTTGTTTAGACAGCAGTGCCAAGTTCTGTGTGCCAGGCAGTTGAGCCCCTTCTGTGAAGAGCTCACAAGCCAGCATGACGCTGGAGGCCCGGCAGAGGCGTGGGGCACCGCCGTCGGCCACATCTGTGCCCGGCGTTCTCAGTGGCATCGTCGGACTCGCCCAGCTTTGTCACTGTAACGGCTGTAGATGGAGAGAGGAGACAGAGACAGGAGCCCGGGACTTCATTTTCTCATTAGGTTGATCTTTGTTCCAAAAGGGGGCTCACAGTGAGCACCCCGATGCATTTAGCCTCAGTCACATAAATTCCAAATACTTGGAGCTGGGCATGTTTTGGTAGAACAATAAGTTGTAGCAATCACAGCCTTCTTTTTTGATTTTTGTTTTTTTGAGACAGGGTCTCGCTTTGTAGTTCAAGCTGGCTCTGAGCTCACTGTGTGGCCCAGGCAAGCCTCGAATTTAGCAACCCTCCTGTCTCGGCCTCCCAATTGCTGGAATTACAGGCGTGAGCCACCACGCCTGGCACTGTGGTATGTGGTATTGATGGCTGGTGGGCGTGAGTCTCCACACCCGGCATTGTATGTGGTTTCTGGGGATCGAACTCAGGACCTTGCGCTTGTGAGGCAGGCGCCGGAACCACTGAGCTAACCCTCCAGCCTATACAGCCTTTTAAAGTAATTGAATATTTCTATTTATTTATGAACCCGAGACCCAACTTTTCATTCATTCATTCTTCCGATGGAGCTAATGCAGGTATGAGGGCTTCAAGGGTAAAGTTAGGTTTTCACTTACATAGCAAACCAAAGAAAAAGTGTCTAAAACTGCAGGCCTCTTTTCCCAAGAATTCATTTACTTGTTCGCAAAGCAGGC
>PVIC010038586.1:0-17555 GCA_004025085.1 Thryonomys swinderianus
ATTGAATTCTTTATTGGTACAATTTATATACATCTCAAAATCACATATAACATTGGGAAATTTGTACCAGTATATGCCACAAGTTAATTCTCATTTTTACCCATATCCCTACCCACTCCCCCCTCCTCCCCCCTTATACATGCTCTTTTATTTTCTTTCTGTATCATATTTATTCCTTCCCCTCATCATATTCCCACATATACTAATAAGTGAAATCAATAGATCACAGATAGACAATTTCTGGATCTTCCCTTTGGCATGAACACCTGTAGATGCAAATGAGTTCTAGAAAGTAGGACAGCTTTTATAGAGTGGAATATTTCTATAGGAAACTTGGTGTGGGAATACTAGGATATTTTGACTAGAGGATACCATAATCTAACAAATATGTTAAAGATACCATCACCGTTGAGAAAAAGAATTCACACAACAGAGTCATTACTACACTACATGGTACCTCATGCCTGGAAGGATACTGGCTTATTCCATGGTGGTGTAGTGGAGGTGAAGATGCATGTTTATGTTTTAAAGAGAATGTGCAGGTAAAACTCAATACATTTTTTACTGGTTGGAATTTAAGAAATGAGAAAATGAGAGGAATCAATGGATGCTTCAAATATTTCAGTCAGCAATGGGAAGTATAGACTTGTCTTTAACTGATTTGAAAAATTGTAGAACTGTTGGGGGATGCATTTTCTCAAAAGTCATGGTGGTCTGTATCTTTGATTCTGCTGTATTTGAATCCTAACTACTATGACAAGTAGCAGAATATAAATGGTATCTAAATCACTTAGACCAAAGGGATCAGGCAATATATAAGTTTAGATGGAAAGTGTTTAATTTGTGAGGTTAGGAAAGATATGAGATGAAATTTTTAAAAAAAGAGAAAAAAACCTGAATAGCAGTAAGTGTGGTAGGAATAAGCCAGGATACAGGTATACCTGTGACAATATATAAGAATTCACTTTCAACTTCCTAAACAGGAGCATATGTCATCACATGTCAAAAATTAAGAAAAAGATCTCAGAGAGTGGAGTGAAGAAGACTGTCAGATAGTGTGCTGGAGGCAAGAGCTCAGTGGTTAGAGGATGCCCTTGGCATATTTAAGGACCCAGGCTCTATCTTTAGCACTGAAATAATGAGAAAAACTGTCAGACATCACTCCTAGGTCAAAATGGTTCAAATTAGAAAAAAAATGTTAATGATGCTTTTTAATAATGAATTTGCTTTACTGTGTTGGTAAGGACAAAATATAACTTTGAATGCACTAATAAGATAAGGAAAAGAAAATAATATGAACAAGAAGAATAAAAATTTTAATCAGTTAAGTGATGAGAATAAAATAGTGAATAGCTGGAGTGAAAAGAGTCAAAGAATTTCTTTAAAAGTAACTAATGTTGAATTGTAACAGAATTATGATAAAACTTATCAAGAGGAAAGGAAGAAACTCATTGGATAGGATGATTGCAGAACCACTTAAGCAACATAATTGAGGACATGGGATGGAATCCAGTTCACAAGAGAGAGGCAGGCTGCCTCTGCCTCTGGAATCTGTCCACCCATTACTACTAAAGGACAGAACCGATAGGCACATGCATATGTTGGTAGATCTACATGCTCCTGGGGGTATTTAAAAATTCAATTTCTTTTCTCAGTAAAATAAGAATCTAGGTTATCAGCTGACACTGAGGAAGGTAGATAGGTGTTATGTATTCCTGTAATAACTAGGTGTGAAAAACATCACCTAGAAAAGTGAGAAAGTCAAAGAAATAAGGAAATAAAGTAAGATTGTCGGGCAGTATTAATAGCCCAATTAAGGTAAGTAATCCTGAATTAGAAATGAGACCACACAGTTTCATTTTGGGTTTTATTCCCTCAGCTATATTAAGCAGTCGAGACAAGCTATGGAACAGGGAGAAAGTAAGATTTAGCCAGTGTGGAATGTATCTTGGCCAATATTAAGTTGTGAGAAAAACCAGGAGCTAAAGTGTGTGTGTGCAAAAGATGAATAAAACTTAACTGTGAAAAATAAACAAGGGAGGAAAAGAACCAGAGGGCGTGCTTGAGTCAAGGTATAGACACGTGGTGAGTGTTCATTATACTGAAGCACTTTGGAATCATCATCAAAAACACAGATAAAGTGATCTACAGTATTAAAATGCTAAATATTTCAAAACATGAAATTGAATCTGACAAGGACTTGAATACAGGTGCGGGTTAGAAAGCTGGTACAACGACTTGGGAGAGGAAAAGATTTTAAAGGAAGTCAAGAAAATCAAAGGCTGAGGTAGTGGAAGTACCACCAGAATTTCATCAAGAATGTTGATGGAAGTATTAGCAAAACCTGGGAGAGTTAAATAAGTATTAACATGTCCAGGGGCTGAAAGAGCAAATGAATGAAGACTTCAACATGAAGAGTTGTGAGTGGTTTGGTTGGAGGCCATGGGTTCAGGAGCTCACGGTTTTAGGATGGAACTCACTGACTTATAAAAACATAGGCCTTGGTAATGCTTAGTACTTATGAGGAAAAGTTCCGGCAGTGAAGCAATATTTATAAAGAGACTCTCAACAGTGGCTGAGTATGAATTCTGAAGAACTATTCAGACAGAATAAAAAATATAAGGGGCTCTTTTGATGAAGAATCATGAGCTACTAGGACAAGGTATGAGGGACTGAGATAAAGACATGGAATAGATGCAAAAATGATCAGAATATTAGTGTCAGAAGACTGACAGACAGAAAGCTGGAAGGCATTTAGGAAACTTTACAAAGCTATACTATTAAGTCTGAAGAAAATCTGACAAAAATAAACCAAAATAGTAAAATTAGAGTCTATCCTCTGTTGGTACTTCTGTTGTAGCTCCAAAAAAAAAATAAATAAATAAAAATAAAATAAAATATAAAATAAAATAAAATAAATAAAATAAAAAAGTGGTCTGGGGCTTAAACACTTTGACTTTAAATTGTTTAGCATCCAATGCTCATGACTGAGTTTTCTTCTCATGTGGAGAATTATTTAAAAGTATACTATCGTTGATGTCAAGGTGGGCTAAGAAATTTTTTTTTTTTTTTTTTGAGACAGGGTCTCACTTTGTAGTTCAGGCTGGCTCTGAGCTCACTATGTAGTCCAGGCAAGCCTTGAACTCAGCAATCCTCCTGCTTCTGCCTCCCGAGTGCTGGGAATAAGGGCGTGAGCCACCAAGCCCAGCACTAAAAAAGTAATTTTAAAACATACTTTCTTTAAAAAATAAATATCTGATTTTCTTTTTAAGTAAAAATTCCCGAGAAGGCTGTTGAACTCTGTGGTTAGGATAAACCTATTTCCAACTATCACTATTCTTTCACTCACAATTTTCTTGGCAAGCCTTATTATCTTAGCTTTCAGTCATTATATACTATAAAGGTCTGAAATATCCTTTTGAATTTTATGAAATTTTTTCTCTGGTTTCAAAGATAACAAAGTCTGGTAATGATAGTACTAATAATGAACTAAAGACCAATTTCACTCATGGATACATATGCAGCAAACCCAAATGCTATATTAGCAAACAGAATTCAACAGCACATTCAAAAGCAATGCATCATACAAAGTAAAATTTACTTCAGAAATGCAAGAATGCTTCACCATTAGGAAATAGTTTAATGCAATTTATTATATTAATTGTTCTACTCTAATGGAATTTATGATTAATGCTACAGATGCTGAAAAAATGATGTAATTCAATATACACTCAGGGTAAAGGACAATCAAAAATGGAGAGTGAATAACTCCAGTATGATTAATTTTTCTTGTGTGTATCAACATAAGCACTGAAATCACATCAAATGAGCTGTTCTAACATCAATGAAGAAAAATGTTCTCTGTTTCCACCAGTATTTAGAACTTTTGAAGATATCATCTCTTCAGTGTGAGGTTTCATTTTTTATACTACTGTACTAATAAAACAGTAAGTTAGTCTGCTTCTGCATTATGCATTCTGGGAAAGCATGCAGTGCAGTATTAAAGAGAGCTTTCTCCCTGCAGAGCAGTCAGCAGTCCTAGGACACGTGCAACTTTTTTGCCCACTCTTGAGGCACCACGTTGGAAGTGAAGAGATGATGCAGATGGCACCCATGTGCTGTGTATCTAAGTGGTTATGCAAGGTACATTTAACCTCAGACATCTACTGCTTTGATAACAAGTTGTAAGAACACCTATTTTTTTCCATAAAAGTACATTATATTGCATCCAAGTTACTTTTTCCAAAATAATTCTGAGAAAACCACCAGGTAATGAGCAGTAAAGATTCTACAGTTGTAATACAAGCAGAAATATACGAATGAGCCCAAAAGACTTGTAAGAGGTATTTCTTCCAACATCATCTAATGGAACTAGGTTAACAGAGAGGAATTATTTGTGCATAGTTTTTGAAGAATGAAAATAAAATGGTCTCTATTTTGAAAGAATATAATTCATATTAATAAGGAAAGTAAAAAGAAAACAACTCTTGAATAACCAGTGATGTTGAACATTTCTTCATATGCTTCTTGGCTGCTTTGACTTCTGCCTCAGAGAAGTGTCTGTTGATTTCAGATGCCCATTTTTGAATTGGGTCTTTGAACTTGGGGAGGCTGATCTGTTTGAGTTCTTTATATATTGTAGATAATAGCCCTTTGTCTTGTAAACAGCTAGTAAAGATTTTTCCCATGTTGTTGGTTGTCTTCTAGCAGTGCCAGTGACTTCTTTGGCTGTGCAGAAGCTTTTCAGTAGGATGAGATCCCATTTGTTGATTCTTTCTGTTAGTTCTTGTGCTATACAAGTTTAATTCATAAAGTCTCTGCCTAAGCCAATGTCTCCAAGAGTTATCCTAACCTGTTTTCCAACAGGCTTATTGTTTCCGTTTTAAAATTTAAGTCTCATATCCATTGTGAGTTTAGTTTTGTGCATGGTGAAAGAGACAGGCCTAGCTGTAGCTTTTGGCAGGTTAAAGCACAGTTTTTCCAGCACCATTTGTTAAAGAGGCTGTCTTTCTTCCATTGGGGATGTTTGCCTCCTTTGTCAAAGATAAGGTGGCTTAGTGTATCCAGAGTTGTTTCTAGGTCTTATAATCTATTCCACTGGTCCTTGGGTCTCTTGCTTTGCCAGTACCATGCAGTTTTTATCACAGCGGCTTTATAGTGGAGTTTTAAATTGGGGATTGTAATACACCCTGCCATGTAGTGGTTGCTTAGAATTGCTTTTGCTATTCTAGGTTTCTTGTGTTTCCAGATGAATTTTTGTATTATTTTCTCCAGCTCTGTGAAGTATACATTTGGAATTGCATTGAAAACAACACTGAGATTTCATCTCACCCCACAAAGAATGGCCGCTATCACAAAATTGGCCAACAATAAATGCTGGCTTGGCTGTGGGGAGAAAGGAACCCTTCTCCACTTTTGGTGGGATTGGAGACTTGTCCAACCATTGTGGAGATCTGTGTGGAGATTTCTCAGAAAACTAGGACTAGAGGTCCCTTTTAACCCTGCTATCCCCCTGCTAGGAATATACCCAAAAGAATTTAAAAAATTACATTGGAAAGACAGATATACACCCTTGTTCATAGCAGCTCAGTTCATGATAGCTCAATCTTGGAAACAACCCAAATGCCCATCAACTGGAGAGTGGATAAAGAATATTTTTTTAAATAAAATAGTGTATTACTCTGCCATAAAGAATGACAAGATCGATCCATTTAGGTGCAAATGGAGACACCTGGAGGATATACTAATAAGTGAAATCAATAGATCACAGATAGGCAAATTCCGGATCTTCTCTTTGACATGAACACCTGTAGATGCAAATGGGCTCTAGAAAGTATGACAGCTTTTATAGAGTGGGAACTTTCCATAGGAAATTTGGTGAGGGAATGTAATGAGGGGAAGGAATAAATATGATTCAGAAAGAAAATAAAAGAGTATGTATACAGGGAGTGGAGAGGTGTGGGTGGGTGGGGATATGGGTTAAAAATGAGAATTAACTTGTGTCCTATACTGGTACAAATTCCCAAATGTTATACATGATTGTGAGATGTATATAAATTGTACCAATAAAGAATTCAATTAGAAAAAAAGAAAACAACTATTAAAAGTACAAATTTAATACTAATTTATAAGTTAATAGATATTACTTCAACATTTACTGATAATTAGTTGTACAGTATAGTGATAGATTAGTGGAGAATATTTTATTTGTAAGTGTAATGACACCATTAAATACTGAGGCCTCTCTGCAGATTCACAATATACATGAAAAAAAATTTGTTGTTCTCAAAACGTTCAAAATCAAACTATAATACATGGAATGGTGCTCCATGTTCTAAGATATGATAAATAGTATAAAATAACCATGTTTCTGTTAACTTATACAGACATATTTCATAAAATACAAGTATATTATTTTCAGAGCTCTATTTGATCCTAAAGTTCCTAATACAAGATAAGAATTATTTTGAAATACAGATAAAAAAGAAATGTCAAAGAGATCTGCTCCTGTAATCTTAAAAATAAAACATCAGTGCCCATTTATATCAAAGTGAAACGGAGACTGAATAACATATTCAATAATATGAACACGTACTCACATGTTCAGACACTACAAAGAAACGGATCACAGAGAACAAAAAAAAAGCAGCTCTAACCCGGATCATGCGGGGGGAAGCTGTCTCAGCTAACACAAGGGGAGCCTGAAGTGGAGAGACCTGAAAACAAACTGGGAACACTGTGACAAAACCGAAAACAGAGTGAGGTTTTGCTCTGAAAGTAAGACTTCTGTGGAGAGGCTTGTGTTGGAGAAGAAATCTGGTGTCACACTAGCTGCACTGCTGCACTTCAGCGTGTTTAATGAGCAGCCATTTGCCAGGGTGTGAAGACTGAGCTACTTCCGGAATCAGGTACAGCTCGGTTTCAAGGGTCCCCATTTCAGGACCTAGTGGGAGGTACCACAATAGACAGTTGTAGGGAGGCCACGCGGTAGATAGAGACCCAGAGAGGTTTAAACTTAGGGCAAGACCCATGTCTTGCCCTCCATGATGAGAGAACAGGCTGGCTGCATATGGGTTTGGGGAAGGGCTGGGTCTGAAAGTGTGGGCGTCAATCCCACTGGATGGCTTGACCTTGTGGACCCACAGCACGTGTTCATCAGACCTCAGGAGTCCATGCTGAGGACTACCACTGTGACCAGAGACATGTCTCAGCTTGGATGGTTGTGGTGGCTTGGTTAGTACAGATAGTGTGGCCTCTTTGGGGGTGTCCCTCATAATCACAAGGGATGTTAAACTTGGCAGAGAAAGCAGTGACTTGGGCTGCACAAGGACATATGAAAATTGGGAGCAGAAAACCATCAAGGGAGCAAAATGCAGGGTACACTTAGAGCTTCCCACCAGACTTTACCTCTCAAGACATACCAGCTATAAACTTATTCATGGACTAATGCAGAGCATCTCAAAAAATTCATCACCATGAAGCCAACACTCAAAAAACAAAAAATCTAAAGTATATTCTAGAATAGGACAATGAAGCCTGTGTTGCTAAGAGGCATAGTGGAACGAGTACATCAGGTAAGGAGAGAAATTAAGCAAAAGAGGAAAGGGAATCAGTAACAAGAAAATAATGTGAAGCAAAAATAAGTTAATATCATTCAGTAATACTTCTTAAAATGAATAATCTCAACTACCCAGTTAAAAGATGCAGATTGACAAATTGGATTAAAAGATAAAACCTGATAGTATGCTATGTGGAAAAAAAATACATTCAATCCAAAAAGACCTTCACAGACTAAAACTCGAAGAAAGGACAATAGTGTTCCATGGCATGGGAACTAACCCATTTTAGCATAAAGCAGAATTCAAGCCAAGATGCATTTGAAGAGGCAAAGAAAGTCACTACATACTATTTTATTCAGATAATTTGAATGTTGTCTTTATTTTGAAATGCAAATTAATATCAGATTTCCCCAGTATTTAAAAACATATTCCTAGTTCTTTTCAAAGTGTCCCTGATGAGTCTTGCAAATTTTTGCCTTTCAGTTTATCAGTTGTACCAGGTTTATCTGGTCTTTTCCCTTCTCCAACACTTATTCAACTATGTTAGTTAGAATCATTGGTATTTAGGAAGTACAGAATGTGCACTGAATGTGCTCATTTGTATGGGAATGCTCGAAATACTATGTTGAGAAAACATAGCAAAGGAATATACTCTGTGTATTCACAAAAATCAGTGTATCTTTATTTGTACATCTTTTCTTACATACAAAAACCATGAGCAATCTAGCACAAGAGATTTAGTCAAAATTCTGCCTCCCACTGTTCATGAACCCCTTTACTGAGATTAATCTTATTCTTCTTACAATAAATGCAACTTCTTGGTGAATCGTTCTGGTCCTGATGCAAGTAAGTTTACCTTGCCACAGAGCCCTGCCCCTTGTACTCATTATCCGTAGGACACATTAGGCTTGGAAACTTTATGTCAGGGGCAATTTCTACCTGGTCATCTTCTCAGCCTTCTGACATTAGCCATCTTACCAAGTCTGGCCTCAGTGTCTATACTCCCTCAGCTTATTATTTTCTTATGACTTACACCACACAACTTTCTTTAAGGAAATTCTTCTCCTTAGAAGAGGGTCTGGCTCTAGAATGGGATGTTCTAGAGTGGTATTAAAGGATTTACCAGACCCCCAATCACCTGACCAAAGGTACAGACAGATTTTTAAAAAGCAAGACTAGATCTTAAGGCAAATTGGGGGTCCAGGACAGTCAAAGCTCTTGTCTGGCTAAAACACCAGCTCCTAAAGCTGCCACTGTTTATTGAACATGCAGTTTCTAGAAGAGGTAAAATGTAGTGCAGGAAACAGACTGGAGAGTGCTGATCCAAGCAGGGTCCTAGCAACAAGGGAACAGCACATTCTAGCAAGAAAGGCTCATAGATTAACAGCTCAAAAATTCTTCCACTGGACTGATTTTTGGCTTTGTGAGAGTTTTCTGTATGAGTCACACTACCCTTAGCTTCACGACTGTCTGGTCATCCAAGACGTGACAGCCTCACGGATCACTGAGACCTCCCTGTGACCAGAGGATGAGGAGTTACTCCATTCCTACATCAAGTGTTGGCTCTTCAGGCAGCCATCGTGGGCTAATAGACAGACTCAGACTTCTAATACGAAAAGCCAATGTATGAGTTTGCAACTTGTTCAGGGTGGCCTCCATCAAGATGGCACCATCTGTGAACATTTATTCTACCCTCATGGGCTCCTGTAATCTACTCAAAGCCACAGAAATCCCTCATGGTGTGGATGCTAAGAGAGCCCCATGCACCTCTAGGCATTTGTACCCACATGTTCAGAAAACAAAGGGGAGTATCACCGTCCAGAGAAAGGAACATGAAGGATAAGAGTAAGAACTTGCATCATCAAACATAAATGCCAGATAAAATTCTACATTCTGTTATGTTTTCCTTACATAAAATTTGATTTAAAAATAAAGTTAGAAATCCTGTCCCATGCTTTTTTTAGAAATCCTGTCCCATGTTTCTGAGTTCTGATGAAGGAATTGTTTCACAAATACAAGAGAGTTTATTATGGCAGTAACCCTATTACAAGGATTTCCTTCAGAATATTGCCCAAGTATTCTAATTGAGTCACAGAGATTATTTTATGTTTCTTATCCTCTGCTATTTTACCCTCTCTTTAAACTTATTTCCTTCCTCTGAACTTATACTTAGGTTTTATTTTAATAAGGATTTAACATTTAAAACTCTTTTTTAACCATTTTTATTGAAGTATAAATCAATTGTTTCAGCGATTTCAAGAGCCAGAATCAATAAGGCCGGATAAAACCACAGCTACAAATGTATCTATTTTATTGAGTGTGAGGTAACACTTTACTGATTTTTATAGTCTCGGTTATTTGAGAGAAATTTAAGAAAATCAATCTGGAGAAAATCAAGTAAACAAATTCAAAACTTTCATTCTTTCAGCAACACAAAATCCCTTGATTGTGTGATTGTATCATACTCAGTAAATAATAAACAAAACCTTGTCTGCAGCTTATTCTGGTGAGTCAAAGTTATACTACATGCAACTAAGCATAGTTACCAGAGAAATTCTCATTCCTGCATTTTGAATTACATATATATATATATATATATATATATATATATATATATAATTTTTAAAACAATGTGATCTTTAATAATAAATATGTAAGACACATGATCCATATTTTTATTTCTAATTTTGAAGCTTTGATTATAATTTTGCTTGATTTTGATTATCATGTTTGAAGATATCCCTATACAAATAGGAATATTTAATAAGTATGGTTAATAAAGTCCCATCAAAAGTTCAAGAACCGAAAAAATATTAAATGAAATGCAAACTGTTTTACACCCGTGTGCTCTTCCTGTCCATGTAGTAGGGTTGTTACAATATTTAGAACAGTAAAGGGATGTCAGGAGCAAGGATTAGTGCCTAGCTACTCAGGTGCACCCTACAGCTCTTTCCTTGAAGAAAGTCACACCACCCCACTGGAAAGTGAAAGTAAAGATAGCTTATTTACAAGCTCAAGCAGTAAAAATAGTAAAAAGAAAGTGTAATAGGTAGAAGTAATGCATTGCCAGCCAGGGTGGCAACTTGGCTTAACACCCAAGGACAACGCAGGGAGTTCTGAGAGGGTGGTTGGTCAGGGTCCTGCTGGGACCACTTCTTCCCCACTGCATTATATATCCTGATATCCTATTGCCTCATAGGAATCTGCTCTGGCATCTAGCCAGTGCTAGGCAGAGTCCATGCACCAAATACTTCAGATGAAGACCCTTGTTCCCTCAAGGGCAGACTCTTGGAGTAGTCGGTCCTCCTTGACCCAGTGCATAGAGACCACAATTGTGTCACAAGAATCTGAAACTCGTCCTACATTCCCTTCATGGGATGTACAGGGATGTACAATCATTATTGTGAATGTACATTCAAACTGCAAAATAGTGAAGTTCATTGTGGAAAACTGGCACTGCATGGAACACATATCATTCTATCTCAGTTTTTTCCTCCCCTCACTCCCCTGATCTCCTTCCCTGTCTCTAAGAAGCTATCTTCTATTTGCCTATCATTGCCCCTTTATTTTAATAATTGATTTAAGTTTTAGATTTTTCATATAGGAGAGAGCAAAAAATATTTGAATTCTGAGGCAAAGACAGGAGGATTGCTGAGTTCGAGGCTTGCCTGGGCTACATAGTGAGCTCAGAGCCAGCCTGAACTACAAAGAGAAACCCTGTCTCAAAAAAAAAAAAAAAATTCAATTTTTGGCCTGGGAATTTAGCTCAAGTGGTATTGGACCTACTTGGGAAGTACAAGGCCCCAAGTTTGATCCCTGGTACCACTGCCCCCCCCCCAAATTTTTTTTTTGAGTATAGGATATTTGCTTAGCAGTATCTTCCATGTCAAAGCAATTTGTGTGTCTTCCACTTTATCTCATTCCGTCTGTTAAGTAAAGACATTCCAGTTGCCTCTCCCATGACCAGAGAGCAGAGCTGTCCTTCCCTCTGGATTTTACCAACTTCCCTATTCAAGGGGGCTTCGTATAGTGCTACAGATATAAAAAATGTTGAGAGTGCAGGAAACCAGTTAGTAAAGATTCAGATGTTTAAAAGATCTTGGTCTGAAATTAATCCACTCTGTTTTCTTGAGGAGATGATAAGATTTAAGTCATGGACTTTTCTAACACCTCACTTTTTTATCTTTTCTTCTTTAGTCTCCATGGGGTTTTGTTCCTTCTTCAGGAAAATTCCTTATATTTTACTTTGTATCAAAAGTATTTTCAGTGCTATAAAGATGAAGCAGAAAATCACTTTGTAATTGTGCTGAATACAGCAAAGACTTAGAGACAGAGGTAATGAAAAAGTTCATTTCTTCAAAAGGGAAAAATAAGGACATTTTGATAAATAAGAATAGTGTCTTGAACTGAACCCAGTATTCAGGGAATATGTAAAATTTGCAAAAGACTTAAGAACCCATAAAACAAATCACTTTAAAACATAGCCAAAATTGTCCGTGAAATAAAAATTTTGTTTTATTATTTTATCTAAAAGAAGTGGAAATTGATATTTCCTTTCCTCCCACTCTAATACCTTATATTTATGTGATCATAAACATATCATATTGCCCACTACTATCTTCAAAAAGACAGTGTGTCTTGCTCCGATGCTGAAAATTAATATCATCATTAAAATTAAGATTTATATAACTAGGGCCAGAGATTTAGCTCAGTGGTTCCGGTGCCTGCCTTGCAAGTGCAAGGTTCTGAGTTTGATCCTGGTAACCACATAGAATGCTGGGCGTGGTGACTCACACCCACCATCAATCATAGCACATACCACAGTGCCGGGCATGGTGGCTAACACCTGTAATCCCATCACTGGGGAGGTAGAAACAGGAGAATTGCTGAATTTGCGGCGGCTTGCCTGGGCTACATAGTGAGCTCAGGGCCAGCCTGAACTACAAAGCGAGACTCTGTCTCAAAAAAAAAAAAAAAAAAAGATTTATATAACTAAAGTTTATCAACTTTCTATTTCTAAAGTAAAATGATCTTTGAGAAGTCTTCACACTGACTAATCTTATAATTTCAAGGAAGGGGATGTCAAGTAATATTGAATAAGGATATTCAAGGTAGTAATTAAAAATTATCTTTATTGGTACACAGTATATACACATATTATGATCACACTCAATATTGGGAATTTGTACCAGTATATGACAATTTAATTCTCATTTTTTCCCATTCCCCTATCCACCCTCACCCCTCCACCCCCTAAAATATGTAAGCTTTGTTTTCCTTTTTTATTACTATCACATTTTTTCTTTTTTTAAAAATTGAATTCTTTATTGGTACAATTTATATACATCTCACAATCACACATAATATTGGGGAATTTGTACCAATATATGACACAAGTCAATTCTCATTTTTACCCCTATCCACGCCCACCCACACCTCCCTGTGCCCTGTATACATCTCTTTTATTTTCTTTCAGAATCGTATTTATTCCTTCCCCTCATTACATCCCCACACCAAAATGGATACACCTGGAGGACACGCTAATGAGTGAAATAAATAGATCACTGATAGGCAAATACTGGATCTTCTCTTTGATATGAGCACCTGTAGATGCGAATGAGCTCTAGAAAGTATGACATTTTTTGTAGAATGGGGAATTTCCAAAGGAAATTTGGTGTGGGTTGAAGGTAGTAATTAAAAAAAAATGATCTTAGCTTAATTGTGGATGAGGTAAAATATTGCTCCATTTTCAAACATACTGAGATAATTTAAAATTTTAAGGCATTGGCATGTAACAAATTAGATTTTTTAGATTCAATAATTACTAAATGATAACTCTAAGAAAAATGTATAATACTACTCTCAATTCCAATTCTATTTATTTTGCATTTTCAACTAGAGTTTTTAATATTTTAGCTAAAGAATTTTATGTGAGTCATAAACATTCAAAGTCATGGTAATGAAACCATGGCAACCTATTAATATGTTAAAATTATTCCCTTACCTATGTTCCTGATTTATTACCTTAAATTTTGGAAGAAATTAAAATTTATATCAAAATTCAGTTGGAATATGTTTTATCATTCAATAATACAGTTAATGTAAAAGTCTATAAATATAGTTGCTATTGTGATAGTCTTCAAATATAAAAAATGACACCTTCTTACATTTCTTATTTATTTTTACCATTATTTTCAACTTATCTCTTTTTTTGTTTTTGAGACAGGGTCTCACCTTGTAATTCATACTGGCCCTAACACTATGAAACCCAGGTAAACACCGAATTCAGCAATCCTCCTGCCTCTGCCTCCCCTGTGATGGTATTACAGGCATGAAACACCACACTTGACACTGTGGTATGTGGTACTGATTGCTGGTGGGCGTGAATCACCATGCCCATGGTAGTGTTGTATGTGGTTACTGGGGATGGAACTAGGAATCTTGCACTTGCTAAGCAGACACCAAAACCACTGAGCTAAATCTCCAGCCTTCTCACTTTTGTAATACACAAGATATTGGCAATCCTAAGTACAAGTTAGACATTTGCCTAAATTTTTCTAATAAATCTGTATGTATATTTTATAGTCACTAAAACAGAAGTGAGATTTTTCATATATATATATATATATATATATATATATATATATATATGAAAAATATTTTTATAATTATGAAAAGGAATTCAGAGGCTAGAAAGTCCAAATAATCCTTTGTGCTGCTCAGTCCAATAGTTTGAAAGCTTCAGAGAAAGAGGTGTCAAATGTGTAGCAGTTGTTATGAGCAAAAGGTCTCCAAGGTTCCTGGAGTCTTTGGTATGAGTCTATTTTGAAGGCCGATGACCCTGGAGTTAGACTTGCACAGGTGATGTCAGTAGCCAAAGGTCCACCTGCCCCAGCAGAACTGAGTTTGACAGTGGCATATTTCCTATTCTTAAATCTGCAATGGCAGGAGTTTGCTCCATTCCTGAAATGCCCTCAAGACATCTTTCCAATTATCTCAGAACAATGTCCTTGACTTCATTTAAATTATACTAATCACTTCAGCAAACGAGTCTCTCCCAGCTCTATTTCTTATACAGGCTTCCTTTCTGATTAAATTCAATTTTTTCTAACATTTTTGCTTGGCTGTTTGCTTCTGATTATCTCTATAAATCTGGTTAAAGCAGCCAGCAGTCCCCATATCACAGCCTGAATATTGTACTATCTTGAAATTATTTTCCTCCCCTCAATTATTTTGCCAGAATTTGTTTTTATTTCAGCAGTACATAATATTTACATTCCTTCTTTGAAGTTACTACATGTATGTAGCACATCTGTTTCTTTCTGCATCCTGGTTACCTACCATTTCTATCCCTCCCTTCATCTCTTGATCTTCTTCCCACTTAAGATCCATCTCACTACTTCCTACACTTTATTTAATTTATTGCTACATTATATATACACATCACAATTACCTCAACATTAAGAATTATTACCAGTACATGACATAACTTAATTATTTTTTTTGAGACAGGGTCTCACTGCGTAGTTCAGGCTGGCCCTGAACTCACTATGTAGCCCAGGCAAGCCTTAAACTCAGCAATCCTCCTGTCTCTGCCTCCCGAGTGCTGGGATTACAGGCGTGAGCCACCATGCCCGGCACTGTGGTATGTGGTATTGATGGCTGGTGGGCGTGAGTCACCACGCCCAGCATTGTACGTGGTTACAGGGATCGATCTCAGGACCTTGTGCTTGCGAGGCAGGTGCTGGAACCACTGAGCTAAATCTCTGGCCTGACATGACTTAATTCTCATTTCCCCTTCCCTTACCCACTCTAGAACCCCCTGTCCCTATATACACAAGCTTTGTTTCTTTTTTAACATCATTTTTTCTTTCCCCTCATTACTTACACCTAAACCCTATTTCCCTTTGAATATATACTATTTCACAATATCTATCATGAATTCTAGAACTCATTTAGAACCTCCGTTTCTCATACCAGAGAAAATATATGATATTTACACATCTTGAGCTATTTATTTTACTTATGATTATATCCGTAACATACACCCATTTGAGTATAAATGACTCAAACTTACCATTCTTTATCACAGAGTAATACTTCATTTTACTAAAAAACACATTTTTATCCAGAAACAACCCAAATGCCCATCAACTCTAGATTAGACTACTTCATATTATCTACCTTTTATTTTGCTCCTTATTTATAATTTTTGTTTCTCATATAAGAGAAAACATGTGGTATTTTAGTGTGTACATTTATTTCACTTAATATTATGGTATCAAGTTGCTTCCATTTTCTTAATAATGCCTAAAATTTATCCTTTATGGCCAAATAGTGTCCACTGTGTAAAAATCCACATTTATTTATTCTTCTGTGACTAAACAGACAACTTCCAAGATTTAAATCTCAAGACATGGAAAAACTATAGCTAAATTATTTTCCACAGTGTAGCAGTTAGTCTCTAATCTAATTTTCAAGAGAATCCTCCTCCTCCCCCAAACTACCCAAGCACAATTTTCACAGTTTATATTCTTAGCAGTATTTGGGTCATTGGAACCAAGCTCTGCTTACAAAGAAGTTTGTTGTTGTTGTTTTGTTTGTTTTGTTTTTGTTACAGGGTCTCACTATATAGCCCAGGAAAGCTTCAAACTCAGCAGTCCTCCTGCCTCTTCCTTCCAATTGGTGGGATTATAGGTGTGAGCCATCAGCTCAAAGAGGTTATTTTTTACCTATTTCTGCAAACTTCCAAACTTCTCTCATAAGCCATTTCCAAATATTCTGAACTCTGTTCAGATACAGTTCTGACAACATGATGTCAGTACCATTTTTGTGGTGCTCATCATTTTTTGTCACTGGGACAAAAAACCTGACACACACTGTTTAAGGGAAAAAAGTTTCATTTTGATGCACAGATTTGGAGATTTCAGTCCAATATCCACTGGTTACATGGCAGAAACACCGTATCAGAGAGGCATGACAGATGAAAGCTCCACTCCTCATGGTAGACAGAAACAGGGTGAGCAAGAAAAGAACTAGAGAAGTTGATACGGCCCAGGTCCCAACCCGGGTACCAATCCAGGTCTCTCCCTAGTTGTTTGCATCCTCCAAGCACCACTCAGTTCACATCACATTCATCTGTGAAGCCACTGATAGAATAATCTACTGATGAAGATAGTGCATCCACGTTCCAAAACCCGTCTCTAAACAAAGGAGCTCTTGGGGACTTTGAATCAAATCATAACACATAACAAATAGTCACTGAATTTGATTCATTTCTGGACACTAATGTTAGAATCCTCTAAAATTACTGGTGAATTTTGAGGGCTTTACAAAACTATATTTGGGAAGAAGGAAAGCAAAACAGATGGTATTTCTCTAACATGGCTCAACCCATTAACTAACATACAAATAGACACACACACATGTGCGCGTGCACACACACACACACACACAGAAAGGACCATGCCAATTATAATATTGAAGGATTCACACAAGGTAAGACTTTGTAAGAAATCTAGGATATAAAATATGTAAGATTGTTGCTTTCCCGATAATAACAAAAAATAAATGTCATGGATTCTGTTTCCAATTGAGAGTATGACAAATTCTTAGGGCTTTTTTTTTTTTCAGTTGTTGTTTTGTTTTGTTTTTTTACACAGGACCTCACTATGTAATTCAAGCTGGCCCTGAGTTCAACGTGTAGCCAAGGCTAGCCTTGAAATCACAGGAATCCTCCTGCTTCTGCCTCCCAAGTGCTGGGATTACAGGCATGAGCCACCGTGCCCAGCATTCTATCTTTTTTTTTTTTTAATAGGGTATCAGTATGTACTTCAGACTGAGCCTAAACTCACTATGCAGCACAGGTGAGCCTCAAACTATTTTGCCAAATTCTTTCAAGACATATGTCTTGACAAATGCATTGAGACTGACCTGGAACTATACATAGAAATATATTTAGAGAATTGGATTAGAAGAATATGAGCAATCTGTATT
>PVIC010038587.1:0-17536 GCA_004025085.1 Thryonomys swinderianus
TTTTTTTTTTTTTTTTTTTTTTTTTTTTGAGACAGGGTCTCGCTTTGTAGCTCAGGCTGGCTCTGAGCTCACTGTGTAGCCCAGGCAAGCCTCGAACTCAGCAATCCTCCTGCCTCTGCCTCCGGAGTGCTGGGATGACAGGCGGGAGCCACACGCCCAGCCGAATTTGGCCGCTTTTCCTGGGGACGCAGTGGCAGGCTCACTGTGCTGGGAATGGCTGCTGTCCTCAGGGCAGCTCTGCGGGTCGCCATGAGCATCACTTCTTGGCTCTGGTACAGACCCCTCAGCCTGATGGCACAAATCCTCATCCACCTGGCACAGGTCTTTTAGTTTTGCCACTGGCCTTTGGGGCTTCCCGGTGCCGACTCTCCTTACAAACGTGAGGCAACGTGGTGGGCCCTAAGGCGCGGCTGGGCCTGTGGAGGACACTGCCTTGACCGTTAGGCCTTCGAGGGGATTGTGTGGGGCCCAGACCCTTCCTTGGCTGGCCTCTTTGGATCTCTAATGTGTGGCTAGATCTCCCATACTCCTCTGCCTTTGACATTTTTGGTGAATGTTATAAAATAATCCTGTGAATTTTGTGTCCCGTATTAAATCTATTCCCTTGCCAGCCCTGAGTACGACATCTGACATCCCATTTGAATTACATAAAGGTTCTATTAAACTCCGAAAACACAGCCAAATTGAGGAGAGACAAAAAGCCAAGGCCACTTACGGCTTGCTAATCCCGGGCAGCGGTGCTTCCGGTGTCCACCCACCAGCTTGGTGCCCGCAGGAAGCACCGACCCTCAGAGTCCCGGCCGGAAGTCGTGGCCCCGCCTTGCACCTGGCAGCCTGCGAAGAGCAGCTGAGCCTCCCCAGCTCCAGGAAGTGCAGGACGGCCGCCCTCGCTCAAGCCCTGCCTGGCAACCACCAGCATCACCTAGCAACCATTTTCTTGTTTAACTGTGCTCTCCCCGCCCTGTCCCGAGCCCCTCCACTCCAGCCCGCCAATCTCAAGTGAGTAACTGTCCCCTCTGCCCACACGGAGCCCTGTGGGTGTTCTCTGTCCTGCTGTGGCCTGTACCTCCATGTGTCACCCAAAGCTTTATGTATTCGTAGTGCAGGCTGTTTGGAGCTGCCTGGGCGTGGCGTGGCGTGCTGGAATTAGGGTGTGGTCTGAACTCTGACAAATGAAACAATGCACAGTCATTGGAATGTGTTGTCCAGTCCTATTGAACTGAAGGTTTAATAACTGTACGTTGCTCTGGTGTCCTGTCTTAGCCAGTCTAATGGAAAAACACAGGGTTTTTGAGAAAGACATTGTTTACGCATTAAATGAAAAGGGCTCTGAACATGTGAATATCCTTTTGTCACCTTGAGAAGATCACTTGATTTCTACTTTTTGACTTATTGATGAGTTATATGAAAGGTTTCTTAATTTTAATCATCTTTACATCATAATTTCACTGGATCTCTGGACTTCAGATATAATTATGCTAGATTTGAGAATGAATTGAAACTACCTTTTTGTTCTGAAAATATATAAGACTTTTGCCCATGTGAACTCTCTAATATAATTTAAGTAGAATTGAGACCACCTATTTGGGGAAAATTAGAACTTGTCCATAAAAATGAAATTGACACAGGGATAGAAATTAGAATTATAGGCTGGGGATTTAGCTCAGTGGTTCCGCTGTCTGCCTTGCAAGTGCAAGGTCCTGAGTTCCGTCCTGGTCACCACACACCAGAATACCACGTATGGTGACTCACGCCCATCAGCAGTCAGTACCACACACCACAGCGCCAGGCATGGTGGCTCACGCCTGTTATCCCAGCACTCGGGAGGCAGAGGCAGGAGGACTGCTGAGTTCGAGGCTTGCCTGGGCTCCATGGTGAGCTCAGGGTCAGCCTGGACTACAAAGTGAGATACTGTCTCAAAAAAAAAAAAGAAAAAAGAAAGAAAGAAACTAGAATTATAGCTTTCCCAGTCAGTTTTAAACTTTTCCAGCAGATCCTCGTTATTATTATTTTCCAAGTTCCATTCCCGGCAGCATTTAAGAGGCAGAGGCAGGAGGATTGCTGTGAGTTCAAGGCTAGCCTGGGCTACATAGTGAGTTCAGGACCAGTGTGAACTACAAAGGAAGACCCTCTCTCTCTCAAAAAAAAAATTAGTGTATACATACACATAAACCTTAAGGATAGTACTTGTTTTGTGATAGGTATGTATATATTATTATTTGTATAAGAATTTATTATCATAAAATTTTAGGAAATAATTCTAATAACATAACATCCTCTAAGTATTTTCTTTTTCACCCTTTCCCAACTTTTTGAACATGTAGGCTCTTTACTTCCTTTTATTACAATTAAAGTACAGTAAATATATTTGGATAATGCCTTTACATTTATGATTATGTCCATATGATACCAGTCTACAAGTAGAATTATATAATAAATTTAATCTGTTTTTAAAAATTATACTGACTTGCATTTGTGTTTTTTCTAGCTGTTGGAGTATCCGTCACGTAGTGATTTGTTGTAGACACTAAAGGGTGAGCATGTTGTTGACACGCTAATAATTACTTTATGGACTCTCAGCCCCGAGTTCAGTTTGTGGCCCCGTACGAGAACGGATACAGGCCCCGGAGAGCTTCCTCTGCCCGCTGCTGTCCTCGGGCTGTGTCAGCAGAGGGCGCTGGAGAGGACGAAGCCGCCTGATCCCGGCGCCGTGGGCCGGCCCCGGGGCAGCTCTGCTCAGCGGAAGGGGTCAGAGTCTTGCCTCTTTCTTCAGCACTTGTGAGCCTGCCGCTTCCTCAGCTTTTGATTCGACCAGGGATGGCGCGGCTTGTGCAGGGCTGCTCTGTGGCGATCTTCAGCGGTCACTGTCCACACACATCCCGCAGGGTTGCTGCTGCCCGCTGGCCAGGGTGCAGAGCTGTGAGACGTGGATGCCCAGCACCCTTTTAACCAGGGGGCTGCACTCGCGTCTTTAGTGAATTCATAAATTCTTCCTTTTCAGGTTTGTCTGGTTGGTTTTAAGGTATCTTTTAGCGTTCTCGCCTATTGCAGCCTAATACTTCTTTTTTTTCTTTTCCCTCCTTTTGCAGCCGGGATCTTGCATATACCAGGCAAGACTTCACCAGTGAACCGACATCCCCAGACCCTGTAAAGTTTTGCTTTGGGTCACGGTCTCGCCGTGTTGCCCGGGCTGGCTGGGAACCTGCAGCGCTCTTGGCCCAGCTTCCAGGCGGCTGGGATTCCCGGCGTGGCCGCCGTGCCTGAGAGTTTAAGAGTCACTCTTTATACTAAACTTACCCTCTTAAGTTAATGCATGGTTTCCGTCTATTGGTTGGACGCAGACTAATAAATTTTATCGTAGTGAAGCTACAGCTTTTTTATATACTTCGTAGCCATTTGTATTTCTTTAGCAATTTTTCTTTTCATACTATTTATGCTTCCTCTCCACCCTGCCCTGCTGAGTAAGTATCTGCACTCTTTTTTTCTTTTTTTTTTTTGTTTTGTTTTGTTTTGAGACAGGGTCTCGCTTTGTAGTTCAGGATGGCTCTGAGCTCACTATGTAGCCTAGGCAAGCTTCAAACTCAGCAATTCTCCTGTCTCTGCCTCCCAAGTGCTGAGATTACAGGCATGAGCCACCATGCCCGGCTGCACTTTTTAAAATACACTTTGTATCGGGAGGCAGAGACAGGAGGATTGCTGAGTTCGCAGTGGCTTGCCTGGGCGCCATAGTGAGCTCAGGGCCAGCCTGAACTACAAAGCAAGACCCTGTCTCAAAAAAAAACAAACAAACAAAAAAAACACTTTGTAGACTTTTGATATATTAAAGAATAATCTTCCATCGTGTTTATTGAAGGTACTTGATACTACCTTAAATTTTTTATAAATAAACTAAATTTTAACATTCCATTTGCTTAGTGAGATGAAAAGATCTTATTAATCAATAGATAAAAGATAAAAAGAAAAGCCTCTGTTTTACTCAGTAAGAAAGACTTTCTAGGATAGAAAAAGCATTCTATACATTATTTTCATCCAGTTTAGATTTTGGTGATACTGAAAAATATTGGTTTTGTCTTAAAAATATTTCACATTTTAATAACAATAAATCTTTTAACTAGGTTTAGTATATACAACCTTATTTTTCAGTACATGTAATGTGATCAAGCAATTTAATACAATGCCCAAGAGAAATGCAAATAGAAGTAGCTTAGAGAATGGAAGAATGTTTCACAAAATTTTATTTTAAACAGATAACTAGAATCATAGATGACAGGTGTAGCATCCTTTGTCTTTCAGTGTTTTCAAAAACTAAGTTTAGCAGAACTCAAGTGACGTGAGAATTGTCTTATAGAACAAGAACGTTGAGAGGGTGGTGCTCTATATTCTCACCCAGTATAGCTGCAAAATTTTGCTGAATAATTTTATTTATTCATCAACAAAAATATATTTATGGCCTTGTCTTATTTTAGCAAGTTCAATATATTGTCTCTTTGGTATATTTGTTTGGCTAAAGAAAAAGAATGAAACTAAATTTTTAAGGGGTTAATAATAGTTTTAAATGATCAGTAGACCAGAGAAAGAGAAAAAGAAGGGCCAAGGTTGAGGAAATTGTACTCTGAATTTTATAACAATTCATCATCTTTCCTTTTTTATAGATATCTCTAGTATTACAGAACTCAAAAGCCATCGGCCCATACAGACTATATGGAATGTAGGGCTGTGAAACGCAGTCTTCATCAGATCCTTGAGGTGAAAGAACGTACTTATTGTTTATTTCAAGAACTGGCAGCATCTACTTCTGGCTATTTGTGAGTTGGTTGATGCTATAAGTTGAAACTGTATGATACCTGAAGATGCCACTTAGACTTAAGTTCATTATATGTTTTTACTATGAAAGATATTTAGTATACACAGTATCCAAGATTTTTTTCAGTTATTAAAATTAAATACAATCTCATTTTAGTCCAACTGTGAACTCTCATTGACTCATCACTTAAAGAGAAACAAGCTCTTTTGGTTTTCAGTGTTCTACAGATTTGAGGTCTTGTATAGTTGAATGCAAATTCGAACTTCATGTATTCACCAAATAGTAACATTTCCTTAACATTTTGGGGGTGATTTAGCTAGACAGGCCTGTCCTGCTAAACTGTAGTCTCTGTTTTCATTGCACTTTTACTTTGAAGACATTTCAGTAGCATGGCTTTTTCGGTATTAAATCTGAAAATGAGGAGAGGAAGAGTTTTATAAGTTGGAGAAATTTTGTGCCTTGACCCATTAAAGGAGCATGTTCCTGGGTGCATACGCTTGACTTACTTTGTTATTGTTCTTTGAATCTCTCTTTTCTCTTCTTCGCTTAGTCTTTCAAGAATGGACTCCAAGAGGGAAAGATGAAAGTTAATGTACTGAGCCACCTGAGGAAAACAGCAACAACAAAAATGAATTCAGAGCGTTTGTGAAGGGGCTGAGTGAGGAAGGAGAGGCAGAGACAGATTCAGGGCGCTGAGATCCATACTTCGCTACTAATTTCTTCTGTATCTTTATCCATGAGGAAAATGCGAGCATTGTTTCTGGAAGGTCCTTGTAAAAGTCTCTGCAATAGTGGAATATCTGTTTTCTTTAGCTGTCTCTGCTCTGGGGATTAAAAAAAAAATCAACCATAATCAGGAGGCCATTCTAAAACACAGAAAATTTTGTCCTATTTTTTTTTTTTTTTTTGAGACAGGGTCTTGCTTTGTAGTGCAGGCTGGCCCTGAGCTCACTATGGAGCCCAGGCAAGCCTTGAACTCAGCAATCCTCCTGCCTCTGCCTCCCGAGTGCTGGGATGACAGGCGTGAGCCACCACGCCCGGCTTTGTCCTATTTCTTTATCTCATTTGAAACAAATAAGATCTGAAACAAAAGCAATTAGAGTCACTCCTCTAAAACAGAATTGGTCATTCATCATCTCCCCTTCTTAATGAGGAATATGTTCCAAGACCCCAATGGACGGCAGATGCCTGAAATCACAGATAATACTCCTTTTGGTACTTTTTTTTTTTTTTTTTTGAGATAGGGTCTCACTTTGCAGTTCAGGCTGGCCCTGAGCTCACTATGGAGCCCAGGCAAGCCTGGAACTCAGCAATCCTCCTGCCTCTGCCTCCCGAGTGCTGGGATTACAGGTGTAAGCCACCATGCCCGGTGCCTTTTGGTACTTTTAATGTTTCATTCGTCTCTGGGATATATCCATTCAGCTCCAAAAATGAGACAGAAAAATAAAATTTGATATATTCCCAGAACTTCAGACTACCTAAAGTTATCATTAGAATATTCTCACCAAAAACGTGCTCCTAGCATTCTGTTGAAGTAGTTTCACATTTGGAATTGCATTTCTTATCAAAATGAAGCATTAAAAAATAGTGCCCTGGGGCCGGAGATTTAGCTCAGTGGTTCCGGTGCCTGCCTCTTAAGCACAGGTCCTGAGTTTGATCCCAGTAACCACATACAATGCGGGGCGTGGTGACTCATGCCTGTAATCCCAGCACTCAGGAGGCAGAAACAGGAGGATTGCTGAGTTCAAGGTTGGCCTGCACTACATAGTGAGCTCAGGGCCAGACTGAACTACAAAGCGAGACCCTATGTCAAAAACAAAACAAAACAAAACAAAACAGTGCCCTGGCCAGATGTGGTGGCTCACACCTGTAATCCCAGCACTTGCAAGGCAGAGGCAGGAGGATTGCTGAGTTCAAGGCTTACCAGGACTACATAGTGAGCTCGGGGCCAGTCTGAACTACAAAGTGAGACCCTGTCTCACAAAAAAAGAAAAAAGAAAAAAAATATAGTGCCCTGTTATTCATCTTCTCTCTTCATTCTTCCTTCCCCATTCCTCACTTCTTTCCTCTGAGTCAAAACTGTTCTCATCCTCTGGGCTGAACTTTTCTCCAGAAAACAGTTAAAGAACTCAAAAGCATCAGCACAATTACAGTGATGTTACAAACTGCTGTTTCCACAAAGTCAGGATTCATTGTTTTAATTCCCCTACCATCTCTGAAGCAATAGAGAATCCTGATCATTTGTTTCCTCTTATTATTCCTGTGGGCACCATTTCTGATTAGACACAAAGCCTGGGAGACAGAGGGCACCTGAGGGCACCTTAGGATCCAGCTCTGCTCTTAGGGGAATGTGTATGCCTGGCTAGTTATATAAGGTGACTTAACATGCCAGTCAGCCAGGCGTGTGTGGCATGGACAAGGCCACGCAGCAGGTGTGGAAAGGCACTGAGACTGCTGTGAACTAAAGAGCACTTAGATGTCCTGTAGCTGTTTTTGCTGAAGAAACACAGAGACAGGCAGCTCTTGAGTTCCAGGGCAAACTGCCCTTACTCTGACGATTGGCTGTCATCTTGGTTCTTAGGGGTGAATGAATTCACTATCTGGACTATACTGTGTGGACTAAGTGGATCCCTGGGCCTTCATAAGGCCTTAGAAACTTCTTTTGACCTTTAGTCTAATGTTAACTTGATTTAGTATCCTTGTTTATCCCAGCATTATTATTACAGGGCAAAGACTCTCACTTTATGAGCCTGGGTCACCATCCTCTGGCATGATTATTAAAAGCACAGATTCAAGGGAATAGACATAGCTTAGCGGTAGAGCACTTGGTTAGCGTGTGTAAGGCCCAGACCACCCCCAGCAGGTCCCGAGTGCGCGTCTCTCCCGGGGAAAAATATAATATACCTACAGAGCGTGCGCCCCTGTGCTCAGTAAGAGAGATGCAACATTAAGGTCACGGGGACTTTGTGGCTGACTGCAGAGCCAGAGAGAGGAGGCAAAGCCAGAAAGAAGAGCAAGTACACAAGTGCCTGGTCTAGAGAAATTCCAGTGGATTCCATCCAATTAATGTAATGTCTGGCTAACAAGTAAACTCTCTTGCATTATAAAAATATAAAATGGTGGGGCGGGGATGTAGCTCAGTGGCACCACACCTGCCTGCTAAGCACAAGGTCCTGAGTTTGACCCCCAGTAACAAACAGTAAAAATACAAAATATCTTTTAGGTTATTTTCTCTGCAATTGAGTAATATGATTAGCATTCCAAAACTATTTCAGTGGTAGAGCATGTGTTTGACATGTGTGAGAACACCAGCACCCAAACCCCCTACAAGACAGCAAAAATCTCTTTCCCTCTGTCCAGCTCCTCATGCTCTTCCTCCCCACAAAATCAGGTGAACTGTTCTGTCTTCCCCGTGGACAGAAAACTGACACACAAAGAGCCAGCCACAAAGAGTGATAAAGCTTTCTTACCTCCCGTTGCAAAAATAATGTAAAGAGCAAAATCCTGAGGACTGTTCTCAATCTGTCAATGGATAAAAAAGAGCAAATGCTTTTTTTTTGTTTTCATTTGAAGTTTTCAAAGACAATCACACAAATCATCCACCTATGCACTCCCTTCCATTTCCACCTGCAGACATGAAACCTTCTGTGCTTCTCTGGGACTAACGTGATTTCTCAGGACATATTTACTGACATGTTATTATGGGGAAGAATCCTTCAAAACTGACACCCACTTTATATTAACATGTTCACTGGTCTTTTCAGAACAGCAGTAAAATTATAGACCTATCATTAAACTGTATGCAAGATATTTATAATTTAGTCATAAAGATTACCTTAAATTTTTGTAGAAGTTGCTTGATTACTTCTTCAGTTCTCATGTTACTGTTTATTCTGACTTTAGTTTCTGATCCAAAGGCTGGGGTAAAAATTGATGTCTACAGGAAAAATGTCTTATAAGTTATTAACATTCTATGCAGCTAATAATAGCATCTTGTGCCTAAGGTAAGTACAATAAAAAGATATTACTCCAAAAGATTACATAGAATTCTTAGATAATTATTGATTTAATATAGTCCTAACTATATACCAAAGTTATTCTAACCTATTTATTAACTTTTGTAACAATAATAAATAAAATTAATTTTAAATTTTGTGGTAAACTGATACATGTTCAACTTTACACAAATAATTGAGAGTGAATGTGACCCCCAAGTTAGTGGCTGATAGTGTGTGCATAACCTTATGACACTCATCTGGGGGAAAAGCAACTGTGTGTGTGTCTAAGCATAAAAAAAGGAAAAAATTTATGTCTATTATGCAGAAGAAAGTAAAAAAGGACGTATACGTTTAAAGAGAAAAAAACGCCATGCAGTAAAAGGTTTGTTTCCGTGTTTCATTGTATGTGCAATCTCCAAGTAACTCAAAACTCAGCAGAACGGGGCGGGTCTGTGTGAAGGTGGCCTTAGGCGGGTCCTGGAAGGTTAGATCGGGAGCCACTCACTATGAGGTCACTGTAACCGCAGATAGAGATATATGCTGTGTCTATAAAACTGGTGTACAGAAACAGTCCAGATATGTAAACAGCATTTGTGGGAGGATCTATGGAGACCATCTGGGACAACCTTAATAAGTCTGAGAAAATTCATCGTGGACATTTTCGTGAACAGAGGAGTCACTCTTGCCACAAATGAGAGAGCGCATAGAACTGCGCGTTCACCACCCCGCACTAAGGTGAGGCGCGTCTGTGTTAGACGTTCAGACTAAGGTCGCACAGCAAATCTTCGTGGACTGTGACAGCAGCACCAGATTAGGATCCAGAAGAGCTAGGTTGTAGCGTCTACTGACTCCAGCTCTGTCAGCTACTTCGTGGCTTGAACTCTCACTCATTTCAGTGATGAAACAAGACTTGAGTTCTGGAATTAGACAATTCTGGATTCAAGTTCAGAATTACTTAAGAGCAGTGTGACATAAGGCAAACTACTTGACTTCTGTGAGCTACAGTTAATTGGTATGCAAAGAGAATTACTGGTTTCTGGTTATAGGATAGTTTTAGTCATTAATGGGATCATTTATTGAAATGTATGTAAAATTCTTTAATAGCACATACACAGTGCCCAATAAATGTCAGGCATATGACTGTCATTGTTACTATGCTTTTAAATTGTGAACTAGACTGAGTGGTACGGCCCTGCTGTCACGTTAGTGGACTTGTAACTCACTTCATAGTTATAAAAGTGGCCATTGATAGACGCCCTGCGGGACTGCTGGTGTTTTCCAGCCATCGTCGGAGGCTTTGTCTTTCTTCTCACGAGGGCGGCTTCGCTCATGGTTCTGTAGAGCAGCGGGGACTCTGGCTCTTCGTTTGCATACAGTTTCAGAGTACTGCTGTGGTGGAATAAATAGTCTGGGGAAAATAAAGATTTAAAGCCAAACTCACTTAGCCGCCTATCTTTTTGCATCCTGCGTAGACCAAGATATGCTTTCATTAAATTAGGAATATTGTTATTCCCAGATATTCAAAATATGACAGTCTACTACTTACCTATGTGCATACATTATACATAAGAATGTCTGAGATGGACTGGAGAATAAATGCTGTCAATGGATCGTATCTCAGGAAATAATCACAATGAGCTTATGCTTTGGGCTTGCGCACTCCTTCAATCCAACTTACTGTGAGAGGCGAATTATATAGTTTCAGAATCTCAGAGGTAGAAGAAACCTGATATTCTACCAGTCTGATCTCACACGGATGAGACAAAGTGTCGTATTTGAAGTAGCTTGGTTATGAACACAGTCCTCGTAAATCATGAGATCTCGCCTGGCTTCTTGTTTTCAAGGTCACTGCGCCTTGGAAGATGAAACATCGGGCCAAAGCGATTGGTAGGGTGTGCAGAGCCTTGAAAGAGTTTGTTCCCAACTTCTGTGACAGCGACAGTAGCAGTGTTCCCTGTACTAGCGTCTACTAGTAACCATGACAGAGATTCTTCCCCAGATGCGCCAGGGATGTGACGGGTTTTTTCCCTTAACAGATCACTATCCAGCTATTTTTTTCCTACGGGGGCATTTGTGTTCAACAGTGATTCACAGTTTACCAGTAAAACTTAGGTCACTGTGACATTTCGGTTTGTATAGCAGGTTTTAGTCTCTGAGATTAGAGTACAGACCTAGTATTTTGGGGTGAGAACAAAAGTACTTCATGGAAGTGGATTATCTACTGTGTATTTCTAAGTTAACACGCAAAGGATCTGAAACTGCCTCCTGCATCTTTTCTAGTTTCCTCAGTTAAGCGTTTTCTTTGGTAAGAAAAGGGCCATCTGATGGCATCTGTTTTCTGTTTTACTCTGGGATTTTAAACAATATTCTATTGTAATTAGGGCAACATCGGAATTGTCTTTCTCTAGCACTGGTGGTTAAATACAAACAGATTTTTACCTTTGGTGCCAAGATTTGGAGTTCCTCTGGGTTTAATGGTTATCTTCAAAAGGATAATTGGAAGAGCCTAAATCACCTCTAACATAATGTCAAGATCCCTTAAGATGAAAATAAGAGAAGTGTGAGGAAAGTCATGTTTGCTATGGGATTTGAGTTATGATAAAGACAGCCGAAAAGCAAAACAGAGAATTGTTTTGGGCCGAAGATTTAGCTCAGTGGTTCTGGCGCCTGCCTTGCAAGTGCAAGGTCCTCAGTTCGATCCCGGTGACCACATACAATGCTGGGCATGGAGACTCACGCCCACCAGCTACCAATACCACACACCACAGTGCCGGGTGTGGTGGCTCAAACCTGTCATCCCAGCACTCGGGAGGCAGAGGCAGGATTGCTGAGTTCAAGGCTTGCCTGGGCTGCATAGTGAGCTGAGGGCCAGCCTGAAGTACAAAGCGAGACCCCGTCTCAAAACAAAAAAAGAAACAAAAACAAAAATTGAGACTTGTTTGAAACAAAAATGAAAACAAAAACTAAACATGAGAAGCTACTAAAGTCACATGAAACAAGAGCTGGTTGTCGTTTGATATGAGAAATTTTACAGTAGATTTCTCCTTAAAATTGAAATAACTATCAAATTTAAAAGTGACAATAGTGTATTTGCTCCTTGTTGAACAGAAGTGTTACTTAAATATTTGTTACGTAAAATGTTCAGCCTCTAAAAAGACTTAGAATTAGGTCTGAGGGGTTTGGTCTAATATACAAAACTAATGAGAATAATAAAATATACCAATTCTTGTAAAAATACTGAATAATTTTATGGATGTAAATTTTATTCAAACCATTAGTTCTATCTAATTTGATAAAGCTAAGTGACTAGATATAATTTTTTTAAAAAAATATTTGTATATAGCCAAAGAAGGTCTTTTTGAACTTGATAATGACTTAAGTTACTATATTCTAAAGGTTGTTTTTTTTTAATTGTTATTGTTGTTGTTGTTTTGAGACAGAGTCTCACTTTGTAGTTCAGGCTGGCCCTGAGCTCACTATGGAGCCCAGGCAAGCCTCGAACTCAGCAATCCTCCTGCCTCTGCCTCCCGAGTGCTGGGATGACAGGCATGAACCACCACGCCCGGCACTGCGGTATGTGGTATTGATGGCTGGTGGGCGTGAGTCCCCACGTCCGGTATTGTATGTGGTTACTGGAGGTCAAACCAGGGAGCTTGCACTTGCTAGGCAGGCGCTGGAACCACTGAGCTAAATCTCTGGCCCCATATAGTCTAAGGAGTTTTTTTAAAAAATTATGTAAAACAAGAGTTTATTAAGTAGTGGTGTGTAAGAGGTAGACATTTAGTAATCATCTTTACACTGATTGAAAAAATAAGTCTCCCTATTAACTAGATTTTGATACTAACCATCCTGAGAAGTCCTTGTTTCAGACACTGGAATCTGAGCTCTGTCTGCGTCAGTAATACGATAAAGATCATCAAATTCTCCCCACCGCGTCATTCTCCTGCAAAGCAAGAAATCTTAGAAATGACCTCAATTCCATTTGTATTGAAGACTTTGGAGGATTTCAGATTTACAATAGTAGATATAAACATTGCACATGGACATTTTATCCAGATTTATACAATTTTGTGATATTATTGAAATTATATTCACACTAGAGTAACTCAGAATGCGATTTAGATACTTCCTGTACTTTTAGGGGGGATATATATTGCCATCTCAACATAATAATTTGTCTAACTTGAAACACAAAGTTGTATACCATATAATCCATTATTGTAAAGATATCACATAATACCCTTAGGAGAATTTAATCATAAGTATTCTGACCACTAATAGGTGGTGAGCCCATATTGTAGGAAGTGTTACTATAGGGAAAAAGGCTCTAAAATAAATTATTACATCTATCTTAAAAACCCTTAAAGAATGTAATTTACAAAACAAAAAAAGTGGGAGAAACTTCTACACAAAGAAATTGTGAGTTGATAAAGAATTCTATTGATGGAATGAAACCAGACAATTGCTGATTTTACAGCAAGCTAGCACTCATTTTTACTTTGTTTATCTAGTTTGAAATGAATTACTTATCCTCTCTTGGCTTCAGTGTCCACATCTGTAAAACAGGAATGATAATGAGATAAGAGAGAGCTGTTGTAAGGACCAAATAGGTTAATTTGTGTGAGAACCTTCCTCAGACGGCGCTCCGAACACAGCGAGCGCTCACCATGTAACAAAACAGTGTCACGGCCGGTCTCCTCTCCGCCAAGACCCGACCACACCATCTGCCATTCCGCGGGGGCCCCACTAGGGGGCTCTCCCTCCCTCCCGCTTCTCTCTAGACACAGGCATAGTATTACTCAGGGAGCAGTCAGCCCCACCAGGTCTCTTCCCAAAGAATTGTTTTATTACCACAAAAGATCATCCATACAAATTTTCCGTATTAACCCTATTTGAATGTCATTAGTATTAAAATGCTAGATAGATAATTATTAATTATCTATTTGAATGTCATTAGTTTTAACATGTTTATTAACTAATAAGTGATGAATTGGAAAAAAATCATCCCATTCCTCTTGGCCTTTGCGTTCTTGCAAACTCTTTTATAGCCATGACATCATTTGTTCCTCACAACAGCCATGAGAAATAGATAACACAATCCTAATATATTTCGTTTGTTTGTTTGTTTGTTTTTTTGAGACAGGGTCTCGCTTTGTAGTTCAGGCCGGCTCTGAGCTCACTATGGAGCCCAGGCAAGCCTCGAACTCAGCGATCCTCCTGTCTCTGCCTCCCGAGTGCTGGGATGACAGGCGTGAGCCACCACGCCCGGCGACACAATCCTAATATATTTGTTAAGAAAATATCGAGGAAGCTCTCTTATCCAGCTAAAATAAATGGCATAAACTCTAAGAACTATATGCAGTGGCTTAACTCAAACAGCTCATCAGACCCTAGTTATTCTTTTTTTTTCATTATTCAGTAAACTTTATCGGTACATTATATACACAGTTCACACCCTAGTCATTCTTATAGTGTATGAAATTATTAATTTCCAATAAAGAATTTAATTTTAAAAATTATTTATTTCTCCTAGTACACAGCCAATTAATATCCAAAAGGGGCCAGGCTTACTGGTCACAAGAAAGGGTTAGCATGGCGGGAAAGACCCTGTGCCAGTGACAAGCGGAAACAAACCCTTAAAGCCCCTGATGCCACCTTCCCTGGGCAACGCTCGCTGCCGTGGGTGTGGGGGCAGAGACCCCGGCCCAGTGCTTGGCGACCCTGGCGGGCGGGGCAGATGCCCCCTTGGTTTCTGTCGGCGGCACCGCAGAAACACAAGCGATCAAACAAGGCCGGACGCTCAGTGTTGGGTCTCTCACCCCGTCCACGGCTGAGGTAACTACTTTTGAGTCTGGCTTCTGTGGCGTGAGTGTGACTTCACATTGCTCTGTGCATTCTAGGCTCAAGGTAAGCTACCAGAGTTTTCAAGAAAGAACTAGTTGGACCTTTAATATCAAAATAGTTTAATATGTTCAAATACAGGACGTTTATGTTGGTCTGACTGAACTTTAGGACGTGTACCCTTTGCAAATTTAAACCCCAAGAAAGATTCTAATGATTTGGAAAACAAACTAGAGGTGGACGTTTGATAGACAAATAGAGTGCAGTCACTTCCCTACCTATATTGTAAGAAGAGATGGTCCTGAAATTCTTCAAATGTGCACCTGCACAGTTTGCACCTTATCTCATCCAATCGACTTGTCTTGTTCACTTTATCACGAGGACAAAATACTTACCACCCACAACGTACAGGACTAGAGGTCTATTTTGGCTCCCAGTTTGTAGAGGTTCAGTGCACGGCCCGCCGGCTCCGTGGCGGCACAGCAGGCCAGAGAAGCGGCTTACCACGAGGCAGCAGGGAAGCAGAGTCAAGAGAGGAGCCCGCTTTTTAAAAAATCCCCCCACTGTTTTAAAATCAGTAAGTCAAGATGTTGGCAGCTCATCCTTTTGCATGAGTTCTTAGGTCATTTCTAGCATGATAATGAAGTTTGTGAATTCATAGCCTGTACTTGTAGGACGCTGCATTTGTAAGGCAGGCACAGCGCCAGCCCAGTGTCCTGTACTTTAAAAAGCAGGGTACATGGCAATTGCTCCTTTCAAATGACGGTCCTCACCGCTTCAGTTGATGGCCACATCAGTCACGTAGCACCTGGAAGGGACCCAGGCTGCTTAGGACGGTGGCTTCCCTTCTGCTCTTAGACAGGATCTCATTTTGTAGTTCAGGCTAGCCCCAAACTCACTATGAAGCCCAGGCCATCCTCGAACTCACAGCATTTCTCCTGGCTCTGCCTCCTGATCTCTGGAATTACAGGTGTGAGCCACCACGCCCGGCACTGTGGATAAACTCAGGAGCTTGAGCTTGCCAGGCAGGTGCCAGGACCACTGAGCTAAATCCCTAGCCCCTCTTCTGCCCGTCCTTCCTTCTTTCTCTTTCTTTCTTTTCTTTCTTTCTCTTTCCTTCTTTCTTTCTTTTTTGCTTTCTTTCCTTCTTTCTTTCCCCCTTCTCTTTCCTTCCTTCCTTTCCTCTTTCTTTCTTTCTTTCTTTCTTTCTTTCTTTCTTTCTTTCTCTCTCTCTCTCTCTCTCTCTCTCTCTCTCTCTCTCTCTCTCTCTCTCTCTCTCTCTCTCTTATTTCTTTCTCCCTTTCTTTCAAGACAGGGTCTCACTTTGCAGTTCAGGCTGGCCCTGAACTCACTATGTAGCCCAGGCAAGCCTCGAACTCAGCAATCCTCCTGCCTCTGCCTCCCGAACGCTGGGCTTACAGGCATGAGTCACTATGCCCAGGTCCCTTCTGTTCTTTCTTAAGTACTAGACCCTAAGCCTTTGGATGGAAGGATGGTCACAGTGTCAGACAGAAGGACTGTTGTCACAAAACGCAGAAGCGTTTTGACCTCAGCTTTCCGGGAGCCTCACTCGGTTCTACGCCTCCAGCCCCCGTGTCTGTTGGCCACTGAGGCACAGAGAGAACTCTGTGAGCTTCAGGCGGAGGAGCACTCCGCGGAGGGCGAGGAGCGCGGAGGAGCTGCATGCCCTGACGGTGATATACTGAGGTCGCTGGTGCAGTTAGCATGGACCGCAGGCTCATGAAAGGCTTTTGGGGGGATGTGCTCCCCGAGTCTGAGGGACTGGCCGGAAGGGGGTCAGGTACCTTGTCGAGAAGCAGGTGGACTTCTGGGCACTGTCAAGAAAGAAGCTGGGGGGCTGGGGATTTAGCTCAAGTGGTACCGCGCCAATCTTGGCTGCACAAGGGCCCGAGTTCAATCCCCAGTACCACCAAAAAAAAAAAAAAAAAAAAGAAGAAAGAAGCTGGGGGTGTGTTCAGGGAATCGCAAAATGTTCAGCAATGCTGGAGCATAACGCTTGAGAAATACCGGCAAGGTTAAAATCGTAGCGGGGCTCAGTAGTTTCTCCTCAGGAAGGCAGTCCTCCCTCAGGACGATACCTGATTTCCTTAGCTGGCCTAAAGGCTGGGCTGGGCAGCTCGCCCCCCCTGCTCCGGCAGAACCGGACTCGCCCGGAGCCAGACGGAAGGGGGAAGAGTAAAGAGGGGAGGACGGATGTCTCCAGGCCTGGGCACAGGGACGTGAGCTGGGAAGCTAAGGGTCAAGACGGGAAGCGAAGTAGAGAGACAGGAAAGAAGTTTTATACATACGATTCTTGCTGGGAATATGTACTAACTTTTCTGAAAATTGTTAAGGGTAATTAAAACCCAGCTGTCTTGGACGTTCAGAAGCAGCTACATCACGTGTGCAGGGAGCCCCTGTGTACTGAGGCTCAGGGGGGCTGTGCTGTGCCAGCCGGACCGGGAGTCGGACAGGGCGTGGTGGGGTCTCCTCAAGAAGCAGGGACAGCCCTTGGCTGCAGGAACAGGGGGATTTGGATTCACCCGTGTTTTTGGAGACCCGGCCCCAGCTTTAGCCTGTCTCCCCGGGGAAGGAGGGCAGAGTTCCGGGAGGGAGGGCCCGGCAGAGGCGCTCGGCACAGGCTCTGCAGCCAGGAAACAAGCGGCTTCTGATGCGCGATACCTGGAGCAAGTTACCTGAGCTCCGAGACTGTGGGCTCTGAACACCTATTTCCCGGAGTGACTGGAGGACGATATGAGGCTCTGCCTGTGCATAAGCATTTACACACAAGTACGGCACGCCTCCGTAAGAGGCCATGGAATAAAAGGAAATATAAAGAACACGAAAGGAATTAAAATCGTGGAAGATAGTTTACCCTTTGCTGGAAAAAGCA